>JAWZYT010004037.1:2500-7500 GCA_034508575.1 Petrolisthes manimaculis
CATAGGGTTTGGCTTTCAATTTAAAACATACACATAGGGTTTGGATTTCAATGTAAAATTCAGTATAAAATTTGTAGGAGAAAATCGTTTGAGCACCTTAAATAGTTTATACTCAACTCATCATCTCACTGTATAAAAGAAAAGTTTGTGGGTATCTGAGGAACAGTGTTTGGTGTGGCCTTGGGTATGGTCAAGTATCACACACACATTCATTACACTATTGTAGTTTCAAAACGTTTATCCAAGCCAACCATCTTTCTACATACCTATTTACACTCTTCATGATCCAAACAGCCTTATATGTAATGTATGTAGAGTTTATTTTACCTTAGTAGACGTCACTTATCATGGTCTTTTCACTGCATCTAGCATGAACTGAAAAATTAATCATGTATAGTAAATTCTTATATGCAGGTAATAATAAGGACCTCAGTCTATGGGAGATGTATTTTAATGCACTGCAATTTGCTCTTCACTGTAAATTACACAGTGTGTTTCTTACACATATTCCTTATAAAACGCATTACGTGAAAAGAACGCAAGTCTTGATGGTATAGGCGCACATATCCTAAATTTAATTAATGTATTAAACTCCATATTTTGATTTTCTAATTTTTGTTACAGTATATCAATATGGAAACTGTATTTTCCTCTTATAAATTTTTTAAACCACCTGCGACAATACTAAGGTGAGCGCCTTCCCGACCCTAATGAGTGTTGCGACACTGAGTTTAGGAACCACAACTTATAAAGAGTTTCTATATTTTGGCCTTACCTATAGAGTATGTTCCCACCACCACCACCACCACCACTACCACCACCAACACCACCACCAACACCACCCTACACTATGCATACATGTTTACCATAATTATTTTCCAGTATACAGACACCGCCACACCAGAAACACCGAGCTTCCAAAGTACACATGCATTTAACCCAAAAGAGAAAACATTAACACAGAAAACATCCATATGCAGACAGACCCTATCACACATGTCTATATATATATTATTTCACATACACCTTAGCTAGACACACATATTCATAAACACACAACAACATAAATATTCAAGAACACACACAAATCATAATAAAATGAAAAAACACACACACATTTACACGCACAATGTCTCACACAAGCACACAGAAACACACAGAAACACACAAACATCTCTCTTACACACACACAAAAGCACACAGAAACACACAAACATCTCTCTCACACACACACACACACAGAAACACACACAACATTTCTCTCACACACGTACACGCACACAGACACACACACACACACCACCTTAAAGACGCCTCAGAGGGAGCAAGAAGGCGTTTCTCTTTAAGGGCTATCGAGCGGTGTAAGGAGATGTTTTGACCTAATGCACGTGTACCTTTAACATCTCTTCTTGACTTGCGTTTGTTCACCTTCTTCTTCTTACTACACGCTCGCTATTTTTAGATGATGAGCGCGGAGGAGGAGGAGGAGGAGGAGGAGGAGGAGGAGGAGGAGGAGATCTGACGGAAGAATACGAAAAGTTTGAGAAAGAGAAAAGGTTTTGGTTTTTATTCTACCAGTTGTGGAGGTTAACAATGGTAGGATGAGGTGCATCCATGGGTGAGTAGTGGTGGTTATTATTGGTGGTGGTAATGGTATTGGAGTGGTGGTGTGGAGTTGGTATTGACAGAGGTGGTGTCCATGGTGGTATTGACAGAGGTGGTGTGGTGGTATTTGCTGACAAGGAGAAAGAATATTAACATTGCAAAGAACAGCAGTAGGAGTAGGGGAGGTAGGAGAATAGGAGCTGGGAGGAGGAGTAGTAGAGGGGAAGAAGGAGAAGGAGGAGGGCCAGCCAGGAGGTGTAGGTGGTGGTGGTGTTGAGGTAGGTTGAAGTGAAGGGGCGGAAGAAAAGAATGAGTAGGGGGAGGAAGAGGAGGAATAGTAAGGGAGGTCAGAGGGAAGGAAGAGAAGGTGGACTATATTCGCAGATGAAGAGGAGATACAATTATTTTCCCTGATGTGTGTCGAGTGTTTGGGGATTATTGACCTATATTATTACTTGGAAAATATGCATTATTTCTGGAACTTGTTTTACGCATGTATGAGTATAATTATTCAACAGCATTTCAATGTTTCTCTGTAACTGAAGCTTTGGTTTACGGTAATGTAATAAAGAAATTATAGTGAGCGTTATATCCGTGGAGACATAAGAGCTATAATTATTCTGTGCTTCCTCTTTAATTCGTGTATATAGATCGTGCCCAATAAGTGAACAAAAAACAGTATGTATAAAAATGCAGGTAAGATGAATGGTATCAATCATTAATGGGTTTAATAGTTAATGCCCTTGATGTAGACAAACGTTTTACTGGCACAGAACCTATACAGTATAAGTAAGTGTAGACGGAGACAGCGTGGTATCCTATTGCTAAGGCCAGACTGTTTCAAACAAGATATTTCACCATAGGGGGGATTATGACTTTGTGGGAAAACTGGAAGGTACAGTCATGGTCTAATGTACTGCAACACCTTCCAATGAGATGGCTTCGAAAAATGATCCGAACTATAGCTGTTGGTGTGTGCAATTTTGGTTCATAAAATTAACTCAAATAGCTCGCTTTTATTCACCAGGTTGCAGTACTACATTAG
This sequence comes from Petrolisthes manimaculis, assembly GCA_034508575.1. Classification (NCBI taxonomy): domain Eukaryota; kingdom Metazoa; phylum Arthropoda; class Malacostraca; order Decapoda; family Porcellanidae; genus Petrolisthes; species Petrolisthes manimaculis. Next base: position 5,151 of record JAWZYT010004037.1, read on the forward strand.
ACCATGACTTTACAAACAAATATTTACTAACTCCCACAGAGCAGTTCAATAAGAGAGTTTGTGTGTTTCGAGCAATAGTATGGAGGAGTCGGAAGCTTTCAATTCGCCGACAAATATCGTGACCAATAAATACCTCAATGAGATGGATATTTCAGATATGTAATGTAAGACTGTACCAGGTTATAACCATTTATTAGGGTTATGGTTATGTGTAGAGGTGATGGATACACTCTATTATACACTCTATTATACACTCTATTATACATTCTTTTATACACTATTATACATTCTATTATACACTATTATACACTCTATTATACACTATTATACTCTCTCTCGACGACTTTCTCTATAAACAGCGTCTGATTGACTTATAATAAAAAAAAAAATCAAGTTTTAAGAAAATGTAGGAAACAGTGAAGCTCATTTTGTCTCTGATGAAGGTAAAACAATGTGATGTCCATAAACGTTGATGAATGGGGATCGTGTACAGATAGATGCTGCTTGGGGAAACACATTATTTTACTATCTGGCTCTTACTTGTATTTTACTATCTGGCTCTTACTTGTATTTTCATGTGACAACTTTGAACATTATTTTTGGAAGCTGGTAATATCCTCTCACAAATTACACTATGAATTATCTCTCTTGGACATTGGGGTTTTCTGTAACATTGTATATCGTTTGGTGTTAATTAATGAATGTATATTAAGTAAAACTAACCTCGGTGTGAAAGAGTTAATTAGGCTAATAAATTTTCTCAACTTCCAGACCTAACGAATGACTGTGATTTCCTAGACTAGAAAAATCACCTATATATTTAATTAGGAAGAATGCACTAGTCATAAAAGGCTAAAAAATGTCTGCTAAGGATAGAGAATTTAAGAGGCAGACAGATGTATCGGAGAAAGTAGTCCTATTTTTCACGAACACTGGAAAAGGCATTACCTCCTTTTCACAATTATTTCTCCTTTCTCCATCCCTTTCTCCATCCCTTTCTCCATCCCTTTCTCCATCCCTTTCCTCATCCCTTTCTCCATCCCTTTCTCCATCCCTTTCTCCATCCCTTTCCTCATCCCTTTCTCCATCCCTTTCCTCATCCCTTTCTCCATCCCTTTCCTCATCCCTTTCCCCATCCCTTTCTCCATCCCTTTCTCCATCCCTTTCCCCATCCCTTTCCTTATCCCTTTCCCCCTTTTCCTTCCCCTATCTCTCACCCACTTTTGCTTCCCCTTTTCCTCACCGTGCCACTTCTCCCATCCCTCACCTTCCCCCATCTCCTTCCTCTTCTCCTCCCTCTCACTTACTCATTCTTCCCCCTCCCATTTCTCCTCCCTCTCCCTCACTCATTTTACCCCCTTCCTTCACCCACCTACATATCCTTCCCGCTCTTTCCCATCACCCACCCACATCTCCTTCCCCCTCTTTCCCATCACCCACCCACATCTCCTTCCCCCTCTTTCCCATCATCCACCCACATCTCCTTCCCCCTCTTTCCCTCACCCACTCACTCCACCTTCCCCCTCTTCCCCCTCTTTCCCATCATCCACCCACATCTCCTTCCCCCTCTTTCCCTCACCCACTCACTCCACCTTCCCCCTCTTCCCCCTCTTTCCCATCATCCACCCACATCTCCTTCCCCCTCTTTCCCATCATCCACCCACATCTCCTTCCCCCTCTTTCCCTCACCCACTCACTCCACCTTCCCCCTCTTCCCCCCACCCACCATTTCTTCCCCCAGTGTTCGTCCCATCTCTCAGTGTCATGTCGGGTGACTCTGGCCGTCCACCGCCACGACCAAACTACCTTCCTACCTTTTTCCCTCACGTCCTCTCTCGCTTTTTCCTAACTACTGTTTTCGCCTTCCATCTTTATTATTTTTTTCCACCCCGTTCCCTTGCCTACTCGTCCTCCTCCTCCTCCTCCTCCTCCTCCTCCTCCTCCTCCTCCTCCTCCATCTCTCTCCCTCCTCCCTCCCCCCTCCTCCCCTCCCCTCGAGTCAACTCCTTTTTCCATCCACCATATATGAATTTTCCCGTTTCGTTGTTGTTGACATTTTTACCGTAGGCTCCTTTTTCTCCCTCCCAGCCTACTACTACTACTACTACCACCCCCACCCCACCCCCCACCCCACACACCACCAACACCCCTCCCCTCACTCCCCTCCCCCCATCTAACCCCGCCCTCCATTTAGCCCCTACTCGTAGCCCCTCCCATCCCATCATGCCTCCCCCCACCCCACCCCACCCTCCTTTCCCACCCCAACCACTTACCAAACTCCCCCCCCCCCCCTCTTTCCCACCCCCCCGCCCCACCTCTACCCACATAGGTTTAATTTCATCTTCTCTCT
>JAWZYT010004037.1:10000-25000 GCA_034508575.1 Petrolisthes manimaculis
TTACACTATTTATTTATTGGGCTTGACTGATATTGGGTGAAATGAGGTATAATTTTATATAGAGGAGGTTTGGTCTGATTGCCTTGGACTAACTTTACATAGAGGATGTGTGAGGCAACAAGGATGATATTGGAACACTTTCAGACAATTTACATACTAAGTAGAACAAGAAAATAATGGTTCATCATCACGGAATAATTAGACCGATAATAGTCTACGTAGTTTAAACGCCAATAATCACTCATTTCCTGTTACTTTTTTTTTATTATTATTACATTGGAGCATTTTGATTCCCCCAAAGCATGCAAGGTAACAGAACTACAATAATAAAATTAATGGTGGTTTGTTGCATGTAATAGTTTGCAGGAATCATTTGCTCCAACAGGGTACAATGGATGGAGAAATAATTAAGGAGATATTGTTTAAATACTCTGTGTGTGATCGTGTATGAAAATTGGAGGCTTCTGACTCCTCCTAACTATGCCATGAAACAATCTCCTTCCATATAGGTGGTGTTTCCTGGCAATATTTGAAGGACTCATTTACCTCCAATTTTCTGATTCATTGATTCACTTACCTATTTTCTTTTTTCTTTTTCCTCCACCATCTTTTACTCTTCCAATTTCTCTCATTTTTTTTCTTCAAATAGTTTATTATTTCTCCTATCTCTATTCTTGTTTCCTCCATTAACCCTGTTTTCTCTGTTTCCACCACCATCACCATCACTAGATCTTCCTCCATCTTTAGTTAACACAAATTATATCGAAATTGATGGGTTATCTAATCTGAGGAAAATGTGTCGAGAAAAAAAGAAAAAAAAAAAAATATTTATACGTCGCTGAATTTGTTCCTCGTCAGGCTATAAGCATTTTTATCTATGTCTTTGTATTATAGTTTAGTTCGACGCTGTTTCTCATTGCCTAGCCTAACCCTATGACCAGCAACACCATAATGAGTTAGACAAAGTACACTGCCTATAAGCAAAGAGCCTGATTTTACTATATAATATAATATTTTACTATTATATGATAATTATATAATATATTACTACTCAAAACAAGCAAACGTTCTTGGTTGTGTCAGTTTAAGGGGAAAATTTTGTGTTGGTAAATCTGGAGCAACTAAATCTTCCAAACTATTCCAAGCAACAGAACACCATTATTTTTGCTTTTCTGGTCCTGTTTCCTGGCATACTTTGGAGGAATCAGGTCACTCCAATTTAACAACAGTGAATTATCCTCTTATTAATAGCCTATGGTTCGCCAACATCACAGTCTTTTTAAGGTGTTAATTCTATTTTGTTACATTGGAGTGCCTTGATTCCTCCAAAGTATGCTAGGAAACAGGACCAGACGAGCAAAACTAATGGTTCTCTGTTGCTTGGAATAGTTTGGAAGATTCAGTTGCTCCAGATTTACCAATACAAAACTTCCCCCTTAATTAACAAGTATTTAAAGAGTTACCAAAGATCAACTACTCAAAAACAATTCTCCTATAGAACGATAAGACACGTAAAGATGATACTTCAAAAATTATGTAGGTCGTGTATGTACAGGGAAAATAACTCATCAATTTAGGTCGTGGAATAATTCATAAGTCCTTCAGCGTTTCCTCGTCTTTAAATATTCGCTCAGAAGTTGGGAACGATTTTATATTAGTTAATCGGTGTATCAATTGCTCTTCAGATTGTGAGAGATGAACAAAAAAACAAACAATTTATTCTTTTGATTGTGTAACCAAAATAAAAAGTGTTAATGTATACTTCCCTTGACAAATAAAGTATTACGAGAGTGTTAAATAATATACAGTCTACAAATGATAATGCCACATAGATAAAATTATTATGATTAAGGGGGAGGTTTTGTATTGGTAATTCTGGAGCAAATAAATCCCCCAAACTATTCCCAGCAACAGAACACCATTATTTTTGCTCTTCTGGTTCTGTTTCCTAGCATACTTTGGAGGAATCAAGGCACTCCAATGTAACAAAATAGAATTACCACTTTTAAGGGGGTAATTCACTTTAGGTACAGTGGAGGACCTTAATTCCTCCAAAGTATGCCAGGAAACAGGACCAAATTAGCAAAAATAATGGTGGCCTGTTGCCTGGAGTAGTTTAAAGGATTCGTTTGCTCCTGATTTACCAACAGTGTACTTTTACCTTCATGACTACCGGTACTTACTATCATCTAAATACCATCAGGTGATTTTTGCCATAATAATGAGATTTGCCATAATAATTTGCCATGAGATGCACAAATAATTTCTCAAAGGTTGATTGATAACTTTACTGATTAATTAACCAACGAATAACAACCAACGTTTTAGATAATATCCCTGAATTATCGCCAGTGGAAGTAAATAATAACAAAAAAAATGAATTCTTCAACAAATGTCTGAAAGAGATTCAGTTTAATTGGGCTTCCTGGATGATGTTGTTGTTGATGTAGAACATACTCTAGCCTGGCCAAAACACAGGTAAAATATTGATAAACCTTGCCTAATTATAATCTGTCACATACTTGCCTAATATAAATTCATCATATGTGTATTATACGAAGGTCAGGAATAAAAGTAACCCCATGTATTGTATAATATTGTAGTAGAAGGAACATTATTGGTTTCCAAACTTATTCTTCCATCGATCACATCCTAATTTTATTTGTGTAGTGACTTAATTAATGAAAACAAACGATAACATGACAATTTGTAGAGTCCCAATTCATCCTATTTATGTGGCGACACAGACACCCTCAGAAAAAGTGTGAATTGGCGACACTTTAGTTTATTTTGGTGATTTTAGTATTTATTAAGTCATCTTCATTACACGTTCCTAACATCCCTGAGATCACTAAGCTGATTGAGGCACTGGGACTTGGTATATATTTCTTTATTAAGTATAAGCGTATTACTATTTAAAAATATTACTTAAGACTCTTCTACAAGGCTTCACAATTTAAGGGGATGATAAACTTTTATTTATTTATTATTATTTATTTTTTATTTATTATTATTTAATTTTTATTTATTATTATTTAATTTTTATTTATTATTATTTAATATTTATTTATTATTATTTAATTTTTATTTATTATCATTTATTTTTTATTTATTATTATTAATTAATTCATAATGCTTCTAAATTTAACATTGGTTGTGGTATTACCTTAGTGGACGAGGACACTGAAGGGGTATAATATTTTCACTGGAAATTGGAAGCAACTGATTCATCCAAACTTCATTACTAAGCCTTGTTGAAGAATGTGGAGGACTTAGTAGCCTCCATATCTCCTACAATTAATCTCTATGTCGTTCTGTATCAATCCTCTGATATCTACCAATTATTTCTTCAACTGTATATTATATTCATTCATTTATTTTTCTCTCCCTATTTTCCACCTATGTGAGCTCTTTCATTGATACATTAACCATTTTTGTTTCCAAAGTATTCTACATGATTCAATTGTTTGTGTAATTATCTCTAACTATTTGTTGCTGTTGTCTGTCTCTCATGATTCGTTTATTTATCAGAATTAATAAAATTGTATAAGCGTCTCTCAAATTATCTGATATCTATCGTAATGCAAAATTCAAGTCAAATTCAAAGTAGTTAAAATAAGTAAGGGAATAATATCTAAATAAAAGTAATGAATGAGAAAGTAGCCATACAGTGACTCCATCTCAAAGTCATTCATAATTATAATGTTTAGAAAGGACACTAAACTACAGTATTGACTAAGAATTCGACTTTTATCTGTGATGACAGGGAGAAGGGATTAAAAAAAAGAAAAGAATAATAATAACGATAATCTAATAAATTTCATATATGTCCATGAGTACTGATCATTATTAATAAAAAAAATAATAATAATAACGATAATCTACTAAATTTCATATATGTCCATGAATATTGATCATTATTAATAAAAAAAAAAAAAATAATAACGATAATCAAATAAATTTCATATATGTCCATGAGTACTGATCATTATTAATAAAGAAAATAATAATAATAACGATAATCTAATAAATGTCATATATGTCCATGAGTACTGATCATTATTAATAAAGAAAATAATAATAATAACGATAATCTAATAAATATCATATATGTCCATGAGTATTGATCATTATTAATGGTATTTTTCTACTGTTTCTTGAGGTGTGTTGTGACTTTGACCTACAGTAAGTGTATCGTAACGTCATCAGTCAAGCTGTATTTTGTTTTCATATGATCGGGACAGAATATACACCGATTCATTGATTTAGAAGTTGAAGATCATTAACTTTACGATGCTCAAATCATATCCTCATAAACTTGGGTTGGCGGGGTTTTCGAATGACAAGTTAATTCAAATAGCTTTCTGTTTATAGACTCTTTACAGTACTATACATAGTTTCATACAGGGGGGAAAAATAATGAAAAATGATTGTCTCTTATCATGGTATCACTTTTCCTGACAGACATTGTACTTTGTGAGTGACGAACAATATAATTATCTCTTTATATTGTTGGGTTTAGAAGTTGGATGGGATGATAATTAGTTGTTAAATATTGGGACTGACACGAGGAAGTTACTCTGAACATTTATATATATGTTTCCCGAGTTAAAATACTGAACCATAACACGATTACTCTCTCAAATCTTCCCCTGAGAGGAAACAAGCATGAGAGGAAAGTAAGGGATGGGTATTGGGTATAGTGTGATGTGATGAAGGAAGGTTGAGAGGAAAGTAAGGGTTGGATATTGGGTATAGTGTGATGTGATGAAGTAAAGGTTGAGAGGAAAGTAAGGGCTGGATATTGGGTATAGTGTGATGTGATGAAGTAAAGGTTGAGAGGAAAGTAAGGGCTGGATATTGGGTATAGTGTGATGTGATGAAGTAAAGGTTGAGAGGAAAGTAAGGGCTGGGTATTGGGTATAGTGTGATGTGATGAAGTGATGAGAGCCTTTATAGAGCAGGTTCTTATTGTGAGAGAATTTAATGATGAATATATCATAATAATAATGTATATCTATGCGTCTTCGGTTCCCAGTGAGCTTTATATTTTGTGTACTCAAATGATTATATTTATCTAGATGTATTAACATGATCTGGGTCAGTACGGTACTCAAGATTGGAATATTTATCCTCTAAAGTTCTAAACGATAACCAATGGCTGAGACAAAAAACAAAAAAAACGAATAAGTTACTTTTATTCATTTTAAACAAATAGGAAAAAATTGATGACCATGAATAATAAAATTGATAGAAGAGGCATAAATATTTATTCATAAATTAATCAGCGGAGTACTATGAGATTTTAATTTACGAGTATAACCGTTACTGGTGACAAATAAGAGTAACATTGTAAGACTTTTAGACAGACGAAGTATAAAGTATTCATACATACATCACTCATGGATGGATATCAATACAACACTGTAGGATAAATACGAATGCTGATGCATGCACATACATATATACACCAATCCTACCTTCCCTATGTATGTACAATATTTTATTTTAAGTAACAAAAAATAAATAAAAAATCAATTTGGGGAAAATAACGAAAAATGACGAGGGGATGTCACAGTAAAAGTTGGTGACAATTTCCACCAGGAGTGTCACATAGAAAGGCATGACAAGGGTGCCAGGCATAAGTGGCACTCTGTCTCGCTGGCACTCTGTCTTGTGGGTATATGAGCGCAGGTCCGTCACTGAAGGTAGGTGGGGGGAGGAGGAGGAGGAGGAGGGGGGAGGGCAGAGTAGTAGTAGTAGTAGTAGTGGGGGATGATGGGGGGGGGGCTAAAAGAGGGAGTAAGGGGCGGAAGGTTCCAGCACATGCAGTCAGCCTTCTCCATTTTTTGGCATCGCGAGCCCAGACTTTTTTTTTTGTGGATGCGCTCAAACAGAATATTTCATACTAAGCCAAACTCTACATCCCAGTGCCGGGGTCTGTCAGTAATACTCTATATTATATTCAAGTCCAATCCGAGATGGGACGATGGGGAGAGTGGAGTGGATGGAGGCAGCAAAACATCCAGTAATCATCATTTTGAGTGGGTAATCATTTGTTGGTGAATTGAAGGGCTGCTGATGCCTCCAAAATATACCAGGAAACAGAGGACCTAGATATTCCAGATAGGGAGTCTGTTTTGTAGGAAATTTGGAGGAATAAGGAGCCCCATAGTTTTCGCCCAAATTATTTCCCCTTGAACACTTGTCATTTGATAGTTTTACCTCAAGTGGTGGACACACACACACACACACACACACACACACACACACACACACACACACACACACACACACACACATACACACACACACTTAATCCAAATATTTTGAATAAACAAATATGGCCCATAATTTAAGCAAGGCCACATGAGACACACAAAAAAGTTGAAATGAACTGTATAATGTATTTTTCATAGTGACAACATAGAGAGATAAATAGATATGAAAATTGGTGGCTTCTGATTTCTCCTGATCATGCCACGAAACAAACTCCATCCATATAGGTGGTGTTTCGTTGTTAAAATGACAAAAAAAAAAAAAAAAAAAAAAAAAAAAAATGTATAATAACAACAACCAAGACTCAAGAAGTGAAGGAAATATTTATTGGGTATGACTAAAAAAACTAACTTCCATCCTGCGACCATTTCATAGATCCAAGATTGTATTCCGAATTGCCAAATATAATTATAATACGAAATAAAAGGAATGGTACAAATTTGATGCAGATTTAACAACAGATTATTTTATTTATTTATTTATTTATTTATATATTTATCTATTTTATTTTATGTATATATATACATGTTTGTCTTCTCAGAAAACCTTGCTTATACTTATTTATTTATTTATTGATTGATTGATGGATTTATTTATTTATTTATTGATTGATTGATGGATTTATTTATTTATTTATTTATTTAATTTATATAGGCATATTTTTTTTTGTCTTCTCAGTGGATCTTGTTTAATGTGCCAAACTATATATCCTCCAAAAAGATTGTGTTATTGAAGAGAATAATTTATAGGCTTTTTCATTTATATTCCAAAGATCACCTATATAGATACTAAGCAAGTTTCTTTTAGTGACAACATTTAAAGGAATTATTGACCCCGAAATCGCGAAAATATTGATCAGAGCAGTAACTAACAAATTTGAATGAATTTAATATTATAAACTATTTTATTATCATATTGAGTATTCCGAAGTGATTCGCTATCATATAATATTCATAAAATACACTAAACTATATAATATTGTACATAAGGAATACAATTATCATAATATTTGTCTTTATTTCTATTCACTGATCACAATATGATAATATTAAAAAAAAAATGTATTATGAAATTAATTCTATTTTGCATTATTCTGATGGTGAGCTAAAGTATAGAAATATATTTATTGTCTTTATATTCACAGTAACTGAGACAAATAAGGAGTGAATGTGTTAATCTGTAACTCATTTCCAGTAGTTGAGAATAAACAACCAAGCAAGCAGGCATAAGGTTGGAACATAATTATATCTGAGTCAAACCAAGTCGTCGGTCAGGGAAATAATACACACTCACGCCGCATGTAGGTATTGAAACCCTTGCTCTCCTTATCAGTGTTGTATATAGGTACTGAAACCCTTTGCTCCTCAATGTTGTATATAGGTATTGAAACCCTTTGCTCGCCTTCTCAGCGTCGTTGTATGTATGTGTATAGGAAACGACGCGGAAAAAAAGTCCGGTCTGTATGTACCATTTGGGAGTTGTTGTTGGTGTGTTTTTAGGAAGTTCCGAGTTTCTCCTCTCATAGGTCACTACATCCTTAATCCCCCTCTGCGTCAGAAAAGTGGAAAAGAGTTACTACTTTCTCCTTATATTTTTTTCCTCCCCCCCATGTTTACGTCAGAGGAACCTACGAGGGTCATAGGTACGGGATACCCTTGATCTCATTTGCCCCGGAAAAGTGTAAAAGTATGCTGGGATGGAATGGAGGCACTTTGGCCGAATGAAATGAATAAATTTGCTTAAAAAAACAGAGAAGAGGCGAGCATCAGCCACCTCTGTTTGCCTCCCCTCCCTCTCTCTCTCAGTCCTTCCCTCCCTCCCTCCCTCTCTCTCTCTCTCACTCCGTCTCTCTCTCCTTCCTTCCCTCCCTCCCTCTCTCTGTCCTTCCCTCCCTCCCTCTCTCTGTCCTTCCCTCCCTCCCTCTCTCTCACTCCGTCTCTCTCTCCTTCCTTCCATCCCTCCCTCCCTCTCTCCCTCTCTCTCCTTTTCTCCCTCCCCATATCCCCTGATACCTACCTACCTACCTCTCTCCCTACCTCTCTTTCGCAGCTGCATCCCCTCCTTACCTCCGTCTCACCTCCCAGTCTGCCCCTACCTCTCTCTCTCACTGCTCCCCCCCCCTCTCTCTCTCTCTCTCTCATTCTCTCCCTGTCTCTCTCTCTCGCTGCCCCTGCCTGCCTGCCTGCCTGCCACACATACCAGCTTACATATCAGGAAGGGTGGGGATGGTAGGGTGAGGTGTGGTGGGGGTGAGGTGGTGGGGGGATCGAACTACCACCACTCACCTCCTCCCGAAAGCAATACTCGGTACACAACACTCACTCGACTGATGAAGGACTACACAACACAACAACACTCTGCAACACACCAAACATAGCCATTCTTTAACAAATACACACACACACACACACACACAGGAAACATAGCCTTTCTTTAACAAATACACACACACACACACGAAACATAGCCATTCTTTAACACACACACACACACACACACACACACACACACACACACACACACACACACGAAACATAACCACTCTTTAGCACACACACCTTGAATCACACACATACACACACGAAACATAGCCACTCTTTTACAGACACACACACACACAAGCACCGGCACATATGCAATCACATAGATTCTTACACAATATCCGCACACAAAGTGACACACACACACACACACACACACACACACACACACACACACACACATTAAACACTCACACATCAGTATAGAAGTTAGTCCCCAATAACTTGATGCTATGAAAAGTTTCCTAAACAGACATCTATAATAAATTAACTTTCCAAAAAATCTGGCATTTCTTTCTTGTATTAGCATATCGTGAAAAATAACATTTTTCTCTGCAGTCATATATCATAGTTTTCTGCAAATTATATCACTTTAAGGACCCTGTGATCGTGTATAAAACTGGAGGCTTCTGATTCCTCCTGACTATGCCACGAAACAAGCTCCTTCCAAATAGGTGGTGTTTCGTGGCAATATTTGAAGGACTCATTTACTTACAATTTTCTGACTACATCACAGGGTCCTTAAGGAACTTGTGATGCTGGGGTAGTGAAAGATAATAATGCCTTTAATTAATAGGTTCGTTCAGTGCCGGTAAATCTGGAGCATTTGATTCCTCCAAACAATTTCAAGCAACAACCCACTATGAATATTGTTAATTTAGTCACGTTTCCTGGTATACTCTGGAGGAATCAAGGTGCTCTAATAGTTCCATAAAAAAAAAATATATATTATCCCCTTCAATTGGTCATACAAGGAGAAGAGGATTGGTTATATACTTTTCCAGAACACATATAGATTGTTTATATTTGTTGTTTATATAGACTGTTTATATAGACTGTTTATATAGATTGTTTATATAGACTGTTTATATAGATTGTTTATATAGATTGTTTATATTTGTTGTTTATATAGACTGTTTATATAGACTGTTTATATAGATTGTTTATATAGATTGTTTATATAGACTGTTTATATAGACTGTTTATATAGACTGTTTATATAGATTGTTTATATAGATTGTTTATATAGATTGTTTATATTTGTTGTTTATATTTGTTGTTTATATTTGTTGTTTATATTTGTTGTTTATATAGACTGTTTATATAAATTGTTTATATAGACTGTTTATATAGATTGTTTATATAGACTGTTTATATAGATTGTTTATATTTGTTGTTTATATAGACTGTTTATATAGACTGTTTATATAGACTGTTTATATAGACTGTTTATATAGACTGTTTATATAGACTGTTTATATAGATTGTTTATATAGATTGTTTATATAGATTGTTTATATAGATTGTTTATATTTGTTGTTTATATAGACTGTTTATATAGACTGTTTATATAGATTGTTTATATAGATTGTTTATATTTGTTGTTTATATAGACTGTTTATATAAATTGTTTATATAGACTGTTTATATAAATTGTTTATATAGACTGTTTATATAAATTGTTTATATAGACTGTTTATATAGATTGTTTATATAGACTGTTTATATAGATTGTTTATATTTGTTGTTTATAGAGAGAGAGAAGTAAGGGTCCATCCCATTACAAGCCCTGGGGTACAACTCGAGTGTAAGTAATTAAAACAGATTGAGCACGATTTAAAGAAGAGAGAGAGAGAGAGAGAGAGAGAGAGAGAGAGAGAGAGAGAGAGAGAGAGAGAGAGAGAGAGAGAGTAATTGAGGATACATTGGTAGACAGAAACATAAAGCTATTTTTTATAAAGTTAGTGAGAAAAAAAAACACATAGATAGATACAGATATGGCGAAACTTAATAGACAGATAATGCTAATGAAACAGAAACGAGAAACGAGATAGGGAGAATGAAAAATGATAGACGGTAAAAAAGGATGCAGCAAGAAAGTTAAGATTAGAAGATTGAGAATGAGACACACGGAGAGAATGATGCCGCAATGAAAAAAAACAAAAACAATAATGAGTGGAAGATAAACAATGATAAAAAAAAGACTTACACGGATAAAAAAAAGATAAATATGAGAGAGAGAGAGAGAGAGAGAGAGAGAGAGAGAGACAGAGAGAGAGAGAGAGAGAGGAAGATAGAGAGAGAAAGAGACAGTGGTGAGGCTGGCAGCAGTTTCTAGGACAATTACACTCCCACTTTTCAGAGTTCTATTGACGCGTTTCCTCTCTCTCTCTCTCTCTCTCTCTCTCTCTCTCTCTCTCTCTCTCACTCACTTCCTCCTTTATTCATATTTTTCTATTCTCCCACCTCACTCTCTTCGTTTGCTGTTGGGTATGATCAGGTGTGTGTGTGTGTGTGTGTGTGTGTGTGTGAGAGAGAGAGAGAGAGAGAGAGAGAGAGAGAGAGAGAGAGAGAGAGAGAGAGAGAGAGAGAGATAGTACTGTACAACTATTACTAATGGGATGGTACAGTACAATTATTTTATATTCTTTAGAGCTCCTTGATTCCTCCAAATTATGCCAGGAAACAGGACTACATTAACAAAAAAATATGGTGATCTGATGTTTATAATATTTTGGAGGGGTCAGTTGTTTTATAAGTATTTGTTTCGTGGCAATATTTGAAGGACTCATTTTCCTCCAATTTTCTTACTACATCACAGGGTCCTTTAAGTGTTGGTCAATCTGGAGTAAATGATTCCTCCAAACTATTCCAAGCAACAAAACACCATTATTTTTGCTCTGCTGGTTCTGTTGCCTGGCATACTTTGGAGGAATCAAGGCACTCCAACATCCCCAAAGTATACTATCCCCTTAAATAAATAAATAAATAGAAAATGGTAACTTAGAAAATTTAGAAATAATCCGTTGTTCAGGTATCATAAAATTTAGATCCTAATTATATTTTACTGCATCAAAAAGTGAGAATTTAATAGTGTGTAGAATTTTTTGGTGAATTAATTAAACAACAGGAAGGGTAAAAAAAAAATGCTGCCTAGGCGGAGATGGATTCATGAAAATTCTCGAAAATATTTAGCATTTCCATTTTTCATTTCAGACTGCCATTTTATATCGTTGTATCACTTGTTATTATAATTTGACGCATGTATCAATTAATATTTCGGAATATATTTTACCACTAATATATTATCATTTTAATTTACGATTTACAATATACACGAATGCAGTATATTGTTTACTAAAATGTATTACTTGTCTGTTTCTAATAATCTATATGTATAAAAATACCTTTACGCATATTATCACGAATTAATGTATTCAGCCTTAATCATATACAAACAAAAAAATATTTATAACCATTTTAGAGACCCTTATCATTAATTTTATCATACACAATTGTCCTGGTTTTGTCTGAAGTAATTACAAATATCTAGATAAATTTCCTCCGTCCTCCGATAAAATTGAACATTCTTCCAATCACCAGCTTAATATCAGAGAACTGTTAAGGGACCCTGTGCTGTAGTCAGAAAATTGGAGGTAAATGAGTCCTTCAAATAGTGCCACGAAACACCACGTATAAGGAAGGAGCTTGTTTCGTGGCATGGTCAGGAGGAATCAGAAGCCTCCAATTTTTAAACACGATCACAGGGTCCTTAAACACTCCTGAATCAAAAAGGAAACAAGATGGAGAATTTGCAATAATTTTCAAGTAACCAAAAATATTTCTATGTACAGTTATTTATTTATTTTTTTCATGTAATGTCATAAATTTTGATAATAGTCCAAAAAACTCCCATCCGAAATAAAACAAAACTTTGAATGATAAGTATTTAATCATACTCGGTATATATTCTATCTCACAGTGTAGTCTGAAAATTGAAGGTAAATGAGTAGTTAAAACATTACCACGAAACATCAACTATATAGAAGGAGGTTGTTTGGTGGCATAGTCAGAAGGAATCAGAAGCCTCCAATTTTCATGCACGATCACACACACACACACACACACACACACACACAGAGAGAGTCCTTCAACATTATCTCCTAAATTATTTCTCCATCCATTGTAATAAAATAATCCACTACTGATAATCGACAACATAGACCCACCGTGGAGAGAGAGAGAGAGAGAGAGAGAGAGAGAGAGAGAGAGAGAGAGAGAGAGATAGGGAGAGAGAGATAGAGATGCATTACCCTACAGTGTCATTATGGGTGTATGTAATGGGTTATAATGCCATATACTGAACTTCTTTGACCCAGTTAGTTTACCCCCTTTTAATTTGACCCGTCGAGGTGGAGGTAATGGAAGCCAGTAGCCGTCGCATTACAGGTCATTGTAGGTAATGCATGTTTGGAGATGACATTACCCTTCCCCTACTCGTGTGTAATGCGGGTTTAGAAGCAACTGATTAGGACCACCCACCGCCCTTCCCCAGACGTCAAAATGATATCTATACATTTATGGGCCGATATAGGACTAGACTGGATTCTGCTAGGTGTGCCACAAAGCAGTCCTTGATGTATACAATGAGGCAGTCTGTGTGTGTGTGTTGTTGTTTCGTGTAATAGTTTGGTGGAATAAGTTTATTTTGTGTCGACTGAATCACACACACATACAAAAATATAAAAATAAATAACAAAAAAAATTTAAACCACGCACATATAAATAAATACACACGAACTTAGATCATCCAGGTTGATTATAAAGACAGGTTTTTCGGAGGTAATTTTCATCATCAAGGCAAATTGTGGAAGTGGTAGTGATTGAAGGTGCACTCAGACCTACTTTACTCCAGTATCCTAGGTAATCCTCTCTTATATAGGGTTGATCATTGTCAGTCTCTCCTCTTCCACTGTTTTGGTCACTCTGGCAGGTAGGCTTTCTTCTCTGTTTTATACATATATTTTTTAAGTGTTTAATGGACCTAAGAGTTGCGTGTGAATGTGTAAAAAAAATTAAATGTTATACTATTTTATATATATGTATATTTATTTTTTTAATTTCTGATAATTCTGGCAGGTTACCTCTTCTCCTGCATATAATATTGACAGTATAAAATCATTGCTATTTCTATTTCAATATCATAGATCAGATACCTTCCACACATGATAATTCAATGTTATTATATAAAAGCAATAAAGACTTGGTTGCGTTTTACTGATCGTATACAGATGTGAAATAAATAAAGATGAAATAGGAGTGTACTCGTATGGCTAATGGTATATGAAGAGAAAGTCCCGTTATCACAACCTTAATATAACAACCAATGTATAATATGGAAGTCATTCAAGGAGACAGAATAGTGATCATTTAATTAAGAGTAACTCCTTCCTCTGGTGGGCAGCAACAAGGACAAACAGGTGATTTGTCAAATACGTAACATTGAGTTCATTCGTTATTGTCTATTATTGACTCTTCCTGTTGTTGACGACGAGGATGAAAACACAATTTGTATATTTTTTTATTTTCTTTATCTCGTTTATTAATTGTGTGGTTATTGTTTGCTCTTACGGGTTTGTATGCTGTTGCAAATGGAAAGATGATTTCTCCAAGTTGATGGAATTTTGGCGAGCATTTCAGAAGTGTTTTTATTCAAGTGTTTTCCTCACTAAAGTGTGAACTTATAGCGATAATTCTTATTTGTGACACACATAGATACCGAAACTCTTTTTGCGTTCTAAAACAAGAAACAAAAATAACATATGAACTAAAATATCTGAAAACGTTTTAATCCATAAATCGGGGATAGAAAGTTATATATATATATATATATATATATATATATATATATATATATATATATATATATATATATATATATATATATATATATATATATATATAAAGAGAGAGAGAGAGAGAGAGAGAGAGAGAGAGAGAGAGAGAGAGAGAGAGAGAGAGAGAATCTGTTGGTGAGTTGGTCCGAGAATATAAGAAAGACAAACAGTTTTCATTGGATTCCTCAACACTTCTTGCTTCCACATCGCTCCCCTCTCAACCTCTAATGTTCGTTCAGGTTAAGGTGGAAAATGTGAAGGACCTGTGTTGTGTGATGAAGCTATTTTCATTTTTCTTTTCCTTTTTCCACCCTCCTTAGACCACACGTTCCCCACGCTGTTCTTTCCTAATTTCCTTCTTTTTCATATTGTTATCCTTCCTTTACATCCTTCTTTTTTCATATTTCTTCATCTTTCTTGATCACAGCCTTTACTTTGACACACTCTCCTCCTTCCTCACACTTGTATTCCCTCACCTCTTGCAATCTTTCTCCCCATCCCTC
>JAWZYT010004037.1:27500-75000 GCA_034508575.1 Petrolisthes manimaculis
TAACTCTGTATGCGACTGTAATCATCTGTGTACATATAGTTTTTTTTTAATATTTTATTATCGCAGGATAAGGTGGGTCGATCACAAAGAGAAAAATCAGAAAAAATCTAAAAAACTATTATCAAGTTGTCTGTATGCTGCAATTTAAAGACTGTGGACAGACATACAACCACACACACACACACACACACACACACACACACACACACACGAGCTTAAAAAACGTAGATAAACAATGATACACACAAATACCAGCAACATTGGGTATGATCCCGACGCTCACCTCGGCTGGGCTCGCTACCTCGTCCAGGAAAATTAAATGTTTGTCTGGGAATCCCCTTCACAGCCGGCAGTTCAGTTGTTGTGTGGGTTTTATGGGATCCGAGTCGAGTTTGGGCCAAATCACACCTGCTGGTTCCTCTCTATCTCACTAATGAAACAGAGCCGGAAGGTTTTTTAGTCTTTATTGAATATGAATTTTTGGCTGGTGTTATTATTATTACTATTATTTAATATATTAACTATTATTATTATTATTATTATTATTATTATTATTAATATTTTTATTATTATTATTATTATTATTATTATTATTATTATTATTATTATTATTATTATTATTATTATTATTATTATTATTATTATTATTATTATTATTATTATTATTATTATTATTATTATTATTATTATTATTATTATTATTATTATTATTATTATTAGTAGTAGTAGTAGTAGTAGTAGTAGTAGTAGTAGTAGTAGTAGTAGTAGTAGTAGTAGTAGTAGTAGTATAGATATTCATAACATTAACTCTAACTATAGTTCTTACTTCTATTATAACTTAATATATTTTACCTTTTTAAAGAGATTTTGTGTTCAGTTTGGATAGTTTATTTTTCTGATTGTTTGCATGCTGTTTGTAAGAAGGATTATGCAGAAAGTCATGTACGTGAATAGTCTGGGGAATTTTTACTAATAGTGGGCTTTGTGAATTGGCGTGGCGTGTTTACATAATGGGAGGGAGCCTATTATTTGTTAAGAATGAGAGTGCGTTATTGGTGCCGCTTTTCGTAGACTTCCACAAGTGTTAAAGAGAGATGCTTCGTCTTGTATATAAATAATTAAGGGATGTTCTAACTCGGTGGGAGGTTTGTGGTCTTCGGACAGTCTTTGTGTTTTATAACCTCGCCGTTGCATTGCCAAAATACATAAAAGAGAAAAGGAGAAATTGAATGTACCGACGCATGAAAAATAGAATATGTTCCATTTCTCATTCATAGGATGGGTAGGGGAGGGTGTTACTGTTCTAGACTGCTATATGCGTTTCTCATTCCTGGGATGGGTAGGTTATAGGGGGATACTGCTATATGTGTTTTGTCTTGCCATGCGGTCAAATATGTGTTCTGTTATCCACAATATAGGCCCTTCACAGCGGTGTGCAAGTCGTTGATAGGCTGCAGGAAATGGCTTCTATGGGTGTCTGAAAAATGCAAAATGCTGGAACTTCCGGAGGGGGACGGTGGGCATACAGCTTCCCGGCGCGGCGCCCCCTAAACCCCCTCTCCTGCCTTTCCCCTTAGCCCCCCCCCTTCCCCTGCCTTTCCCCTTAGACCCCCCCCCCTTCCCCTGCCTTTCTCCCAGCTGCGGACGTTATCCCGTCATAACTTCCCGACTCGGCCATGATATGTATACACGACCCAGGTTTGATATGCATACATAGTCACTTTTGTTAGGTAAACACACTCGCCTTTTTCCTATATACTGGATGGATATAAATACATACATATACATTTTCGTATACTGGATGGATATAAATAAATACATATATATTTTGTTTTCGTATGTAGTGTATACTATACATGGCTATTCTTTACTTTTTGTTATAGTCACATTGTTTATCCTTGTGATTTATATGACATCTGAGACCTGAACAAAAATGTGATGTCACGTAGAGTTAGTTGACTGTATAGCCTCGTCAGGGACATCTGCAATGATGAATATTTTCGTAGTTGGAAAAATCCGTAGTGTCCATTTTGTTGGCAGTTCAGGGTTCTTTTACTTTTTTGGATTCTGGGAATTTTTGTAGACTTGTAGCCCTTATAGTCCAAATAGATTTACATTCATTGGAATCTGGATTAATTATATTTTGAAGTGGTAGATAGATTGCATTTGTATGGCATTATACAAATACATGTTTCACTGGATTAGAAATTTACGAATGTAGTATAAACCTCCACGTCATATTATTATTACTTATTGGTCCACTAAGTTTAATCATTTCAGATAATATTTTTGTAACGTCTAAGATTTCTGAGGTAAATTGTGAGATGCCTTGTCCTGTTTTGTTTGTATAGCTGCATGCAGTGTCCTTAGCTCCAGATATTAAAATTCTAAAATATATACAGTGTTGTGATAAATATTCCAAGTTTGTCAGTAAGATATTCCCCATTTGAATTTATTTTATTATTCCTGAAGACAATTAATTACATACATAACATTCATTATATTCTTATACTTAAAATCCATTCAAGTGAGCATGAAGCTAGGGCGACTGATTTACTAAACCACATCGATATTAGAATAGAAACTACATATCGTAAATCTCAATTAGTAATGTACAAAGACCAAGAAGTTCGTATATTCCTACAATGCGTTTCAAAGAGAATAAAAAGCCATAAATTAATTCCCACAGCAGCGTCTGTCACACACACACACACACACACACACACACACACACACACACACACACACACACACACACACACACACAACCTCCTTCCATCCCGTGGCAAGACAGGGTAACTCTTTCTCCTTGCCCCCCCCGCCCCCCCCCCCAGCCATGCAGCCTTCCTCTGTCTCCATCTTCACACCTCACGTTTTTACTTCTCTGCTTGGCCTCCTCTTCCCTCTTCTCTCCTCCTCCTCCTCCTCCTCCTCCTCCTTTTCCTCCTCCTCCTCCTCCTTGTTCTTGTTGTTCTTCTTGTTCTTCTTCTTTTACTCCTGTTGTCTTAATATTTATCTTTTTTGCTCCTCCTTCTAGTTCTCTTCTATTTATCTCTTCTTTATCATAATTTTTTACCTTCATTTCCACTTCCATTACCTTGCGTCTTTACTTTCGGTTCGAGGAAATACTTTTTGTCTACACTAATATCATCTCTTATGATTTGTCCAACCTTCTGGGATGCTTTTCTTTGCAAAATTCGACCTCTTGGCTATACCGGATCGAGCAAAGTGAAGGGAAACTCTAATAATAAAATCTTGAATTGTATAAAATATTGATACTGACTCAGCCTGGCGTTGGTTCAAGGTCTGGTTCTGTTACTCTGAGGGGAATATAAGCCTAATAATATTATTTTCTTGTTAGCAGACAGGTAATTTATTCCTTTTCTATTCTTTTCTAATATTTTTTGCCGATGTTTGTCAGCGTAGAAATAACTGAATTAATATTATGAATCCATATATTTGCAAGTATAATTGTGTTCCTTCAATATCCATGTAGTTTAATACATTAATTATGGACGTAGATTATTTTGTTAATTTGTCAACTGAAGTAAGTGTCAAAAAAAAAAAATATATATATATACCGGTATATATTATGTATAAGCACCTCGAAAAGTATCCCATTATGTAGGGTATATATGAGGTAGAATATAAGTGGTATGAGACAGGTATATATGAGGTAGAATATATGTGGTATGAGACAGGTATATATGAGGTAGAATATATGTGGTATGAGACAGGTATATATGAGGTAGAATATATGTGGTATGAGACAGGTATATATGAGGTAGAATATATGTGGTATGAGACAGGTATATATGAGGTAGAATATATGTGGTATGAGACAGGTATATAATAATTATGAGGTAGAATATATGTAGTATGAGACAGGTATATATGAGGTAGAATATAAGTGGTATGAGACAGGTATATATGAGGTAGAATATATGTGGTATGAGACAGATATATAATATTATGAGGTAGAATATATGTAGTATGAGACAGGTATATATGAGATAGAGTATATGCGGCATGTGGTATGAGACAGCCATGGAGGGTGAAAGGGATAAAAGGGGAGACAACAACACTCACTAACTTCTGACTGGCTTCTCATGGTTTAACTGTTGTATATGGCCCCGGGTTGTGTAGTTAGTGTGCTGTACTCGATTGATGTCGGGGGTATGGCTGTCAGGAGGGTCAGGCTCTCTTGTCGCATTTTTGGTAGTCATCAGTGTATGTTTCTCTTATTTAGTAATTTCCTATCTTTTCCTAACCGTGTTCATTTGATGTGTTTGTCTATTGTTAATATTTAAATCCAGAGGTTGGTATAATTAAACTACAGTATACTTATCTGAAAAAATGTTCTCTTCGTCGCTCAATTCCTGTTATTTGCAATACGAATTGAGCGACGTAGAATCTTTTTCGCGCGAAGAAGTAGTGTAATAATACCACCCTGAGTGATGAAACTAAAAATGTTCTTTGCGTAACGAGTATTATAGTTTATATAGATTTTATTATGTTTTAACACCTACGGTACTAATTTATACTACTGTGGGCAAAGAATAATTCCTTACTTGTTTTCATCTTTGTACAGCCACAATCAAATAACCACCGACACCTTCCTTTCATCGTGCAAATATATTCAGTATCATATCAAAATAAAATCATACAACACCTTACTTCAACTCAACCTCCTCAATTATTATTATGAGGTGCTGCAAAATCATACACGTGTTGTTCTTTAGTACGAAGATATTTACTACGATGGAAGGAAAGTGTCGGTGGATATTTGATTGTGGCTGTACCTCCTACAGTTATCATAATAATTAATAAAATCCCGTGACAGCGTGGATAAAAAGTATAACAAAAATCATAAAAGGTCCCCATAAAATTCACTGGATAAAATTAACTCTTCAACGACTGCAGTTTTCCTGTCGCTTTCATATCGTCTTGTGATAGTCCAGGCATATTATGTAAGATTTAAATTGTAGTTTATGGATTATTTGAAAACTATTAAAACACTGAACATTCGTTGTGCTTCTCAGGAAAAATCGCCAGTCCATATTACACGGGAGTTCAATAAGTATACAGCTCTGGTTGAAACTATGAACAGTCTAATTCAACAATGAAGTAATTCCAATAGAGATCTTATTGTGCATTTATTTACTGTCTCTTGGTATTCGAAGTACACTTGAATACTTATTATTAGTGCTTTTGACTGTACATTCATAATCCTGTCTAGCATAGAGGCAAACTTAATTTCCGTTTGCCAAAATTCAGATCCGTACTGCACAAATTAATTGACTGTCTATATCTTAAGGATAAAGGATTTTCTAGTTCTTAAATTATAATATGGTCCTTGTGAAAATGGACCTATTATTTCCTACTGACATCAAAGCGTATATGCATCTTTTGGATAGATTTCGTTGCTTATAATTAAAACCCCAATGGATTATAACCTTGATATTGTGATACAGAGATGGTGTTAATCACTATACCACCACATCACTAAAGGGTTAGTTTTCGGTGACCCTAATTGTCACTAGTATTACGAACAGGTATTTATTTTTTGTCCTTACCTTCCTATGGTATGGCGGCCGAGGGTACATCTTCTTTCTATCTCGAGCAACATGTAGTGCAATATATAATTTAAAAAAGGCACATAAAAACGTGTTTACTTAATTCCTCATAAAACTCCAACCGTATTAGACTTTAGTAAGAGTCTAGTTGGATATGATTCCACTCGTTTATGTATGTTTTTTTAATTTGTATAATTACTTGTAATCTGTAAATATTTATCAAGTTATATACTTATGGTGTGTCTTAGTTTGCATTATTATTGGAGAAAAAATTTCAAAGTACATGAGGAAACCAATGTCTTCTCTCCGGGCTAAAAATAAAATAAAAATAATGAAACTAAAAACAAAAAGAATTAGATTTTTTTTTTTTTGAAGAGTATAGTTCTTAGTGAAAATCATTCACTATTTCTATTCTTCACATTACAGTATTTCACTATATATTTTTAACACTGAAGGTTAAAAATATATGGGTTAGTGCCTCTGATCTGAAGGTAGTTGAGTGCCAAATGTTGTCAATACAGATTCATAACATAGACGTACAAAGACAAGGAAAGAAATAGATAAAAGAGATAAATAGACAGAGAGATAGGTAATAATGTTGAGCTTAGTCACATACCATCAATCACGGTCAATAAATCTAACATTGATTGATAATATTGCACTAAACTATAAAGAGATAACATAGGTAAACATTCCTACTCAAACTGTTTAAGGTAATGGTGTACTTTTAATAGACTGGAGTGCCATGATTCCTCCAAAGTATGCCAGGAAACAGACCCATATAAAAAAAAATAATGGTATTCTGTTGTCTGAAATAGTTTGTAAGATTCATTTGCTATACACTCCCTTAAAGATTTACTGTATTTCATCAGTTACACAATTTAGGATTGGGTAAAAACTCAGACTACAGACTTAAGCCCAGCGACCTTATATATATACAGTAATTATTCAAGACATCTAAATGGCTTGAGGCTGCAAGAGGTTTGGTTAATAATTTTATTTATGAGTTGTATCTTTTAGTTGAGAAAGATTTTGTGCTTCTTCCGATTTCCTTTCCCAAGATTAAATTTAGTCTTTATTTAAGGGACCCTGTAATGTAGTCAGAAAACTGGAGGTAAAATAGTCCTTCAAATAATGACACGAAACACACACACCTATATGAAAGGAGATTGTTTCTTGGCATAGTCATGAGGAATCAGAAGCCACCAATTAATAGTATCCTGTTTCTTGTTATAATTTGGAGGCGTCAGTTGCACCAAAATTTACGAACATTACACTTTCCTCCCCTTTAAACAGAAAACTATACTTATTTTTTTATAACAATCTTGTCTCATTTATAAGTGTTTGCTCAGAAAATTATATATACTTAATTTCTTATAACATTCTTGTCTCATTTATAAGTATTTGCTCAGAAAACTATACTTAATTTTTTATAACATTCTTGTCTTATTTATAAGTATTTGCTCAGAAAACTATATGTACTTAATTTCTTATAACATTCTAGTCTCATTTATAAGTATTTGCTCAGAAAACTATACTTAATACACTTTTCTTCACAATAACCTTTGGAGTGACAAGGCTTAGAAAATGTTGTTTTATATATATACGACTTTCATGCTATTTTGCAAATGTATTTATTCTCTCACGAAATTTTTATCACCCTTTACTATTTTTTCTCGTCTTACCTTCTTTTTCTTTTTTGTTAACTTTGAGAATCTTGGTCTCTAGATTGGCTATAGTTTTGTTTACGTTTTTATGGACCATTGTCTTGTTTCTATAATTTGCTCTCACTGAATCAAGAAGGTATAATTTTATCAGACGACATATATTTATTTGTATACGTTCATAATTAAATGCATCTCTTTTAAACATTTGGCGTGACTGATGACTTTTACAGAAATTTGCTTCATCAAAACATGTCCTTCATTTCCTTCAGTCATACACTTATACCCTTGTGTGACGAAATTCCTGCTGTTACAACAGTTTCATAAAATAAAAAGTTTTTAAACATGGAAATTGGATTTTGATGGTAGGGATACTGAAGTCAGCTGTACTTGAAGGTTACAAAATTATATATGCTACACATAATTTAACAGATGGCAGCAGCTGTATCCTGCAGAACAAAGGAAATAACTAGGAAAAAAATATATGTTTAAGAACAATCGTTACCAGGAATGGAAACATAACAGGATAAGACTAATTCTACTATTAAGGACCCTGTGATCGTGTATGAAAAGTGGAGGCTACTGATTCCTCCTAACCATGCCACGAAACAAGCTCCTTCCTTATAGGTGGTGTTTCGTGGCAATATTTGAAGGACTCATTTATCTCCAATTTTCTGACTACATCACAGGGTCCCTTAAAGTGACGCCTACCGAAGGGGTCCAATCTCCATTAAGTTTGTGAACGCATATTATAGATTAAATTCTTAGCTAAACTGCATTACTTTGGATCGTAGCTTATACATGCATGCGCTGTTCAACTTCAATTGGATCCCAACGGAAAGGAACCTCAAAAACATATATTCTTACTCGTGTCATTGCCGCCAGAACCCTAACACCATCACCACGACAACAACAAGGATGATGATGATGATGATGATGACGATGATGATGAAGAAGATGTTGAAGACGTTGATGATGATGATGAAGCTGATGGTGATGATAGTGAAGACGATGATTATGATGATGATGATGACGATGATGATGAAGACAACGATGATGAAGATGATGAAGAAGAAGAAAATAATGATGATGATGAAAATGATGATGGCAAAAACAGGAACCAATACCACAGGGATCAACCACATATATTACAGATCCCCCTTTACTTTACCTACAGCCAGCCAGCCAGATACCGAGTCTGTGATAATATGCAGTATAATATGCAGTATAGAAGAAGCGAAGATAATATTCATTCCTCCAAACCATCCAGCAACAACACCAACAAAGAAATAATTAGACTATAGTATCGTTAAAGAGGCCTAATGTTTTTTTTTTTTTTTTTTTTTTTTTATGTGGAGGAAAGTGTAGTAGCATCATCCCGTTTACCGACATCACCTGTAAACAGAGACATACATACATACATACATACAGGCCTCCTCTCTCCTCCACGTCGGCGACACGGGATCAATACGGACGATCGGGTACTGACGGAAAGGTAAATCGCCAGGCAGGGTACATACAGGAACAGCCTCAGCCTCACCATGGCATGTGTAGAGTGTTTCACGTACCCTGTAGATTGTGTTGATGATGCTACATAAATAGAAGGAAGGAAGGGAAGGAAGGGAAGGAAGGGAAGGAAGGAAGGAAGGAAGTATTGGCTGATAGAGACGACGGCTTCACCTCCACGACGTGAACTTGTTGTTTGTTGACTTTGGTTCCGTCCCGGGTGATGATGGTTGTGTTGTGACGGTCGGAGCTCTGTTCAGTCCAGTCATGCAGCCTTTATTATGTCTGTCATCAGCCCAACACAGCTCTAAATTCAGTATAACCTAGTGTAGCCTTCATCGACATCAGCCCAACATGCTGACTGTTACATGCAGTTTCAGGAAAAATATCCTTTGTTATCTAGCAGTGAATTATTGTTTCTGTTGCTGTTGAACTGTTACTTAGTTTCATTCATCGTTATGAAACTCGCTAATTTTACTCTCTGAAAAATGTTTTTATAAACCTTAAATGCCCTTACCAAATTTTTAAAACTTCCCGCAGTGACATCTATTTCAGAAACTCACGTCAAATAAAAGGAAACTATCATTTCTCAGCACCTTAAAATATATAACACTAAATCTGACATTCTCATCCTCACTTAATAAACCCAATCTTGTCTTTGTAACCCTTTCATACCACTCCCCAGTAATAGTAGTATCTCATATTGAGCCACATTAAACACCCTGACCTCTTCTGCAGCCACTTACATACTCATTTTACTTTTGCCTTCACTCGTATTATTATTATTATGGTCAAATAAAGTTTAAAGCAAAGTTGGGATGAGGTATAGGATAAGACAGGGAGAGAGAACTCTATATCCTTCTACCTCACCAATATCTAGAAACATAGCAAAATAATGATTGTATAAGAGTAAGCATTAATTTTCTACCTATAATAAAACTACAATACACTTGCTCTATGAATTTTAACCAGCATAGCTCATACTTTTAAAAATAATGTTGACCATATTCTGATTCATTCATATATTCTTCCCCATAAGAATAAAGTAAATCGACACAAGGTATTTATGAGAGAGAACTGTAATTTAATATCAGCTTAATTATCACAACACACATAATACCCATACCATTATAATTCATACCCACATTGCCCATACCATAGAAATTCATACCCACATTGCCCATACCATTATAAATTCATACCCACATTGCCCATATCATATAAATTCATACCCACACTGCCCATACCATTATAAATTCATACCCACATTGCCCATACCATAGAAATTCATACCCACATTGCCCATACCATTATAATTTATACCCACACTGCCCATACCATTATAAATGCATACCCACACTGCTCATATTATATCAAGTCATATAAACCTTTCAATTGTATACCAAATTAAATAGTACCACACTGGAATCTTCCTCACTCTCTCTTTTTCTTTTCTTCCACAAAGCAGAGAGAGAGAGAGTTAATAGTACAGTACTACACTCAGACTTTCCCTCACTCCTCACTCTCTCTTCGTCAACAAAAGAGAGAGAGAGAGAGAGAGAGAGAGAGAGAGAGAGAGAGAGAGGAAGTGAGAGAGAGAGAGAGAGAGTATCCACCTTCATCCTGTCTCACTCAGCTCCCCTGCACTGATCCCCTTCTTTTCACACCACACCGTCTGTCTGGCCGAGTTCTCTGGACAAACCCGAGGAGTTTTCACTTCCTCCACCTTGATCCTAATACCGTCTGGGAGGTCAAGGTGAAGGCTGTAGGGGGCCGTGAATGGACTGTGTGTGTGTGTGTGTGTGTGTGTGTGTGTGTGTGTGTGTGTGTGTTTGTGTGTGTGTATGTGTGTGTTAGTTTGTTTGTGTGTGTGTGTGTGTGTGTATATATATATAAAATAATTTGCCTGAGAGGGAATCTTTGCATTATGTCCGTAGAGGGGAAAAGGTCGAATATTCTAATGATTTCAATTCATCTCAGGAATAACTTACCACCGATTATAATGGAAATTTATTTTTGCATAATATTCAGCCAGAAAGGAAAATATAAATATAGGTAATCTACATATATTCAAAAATAATATTGAAATATGGAGTTTATAATGCAAGATAAGATAATTTTTTTTTAGTAAAATCTAAACTTGTTTTATATATCTAATATATACTTTGTTACTGTAATCTTTCCTAAAAATACAAGCTTCCTGTTTACTCCATAGTCAAGATGTGTTTGTAAATAGTGTATTGAACTAACAGTATGACTATGGGTTCATATTATTTTCATATTTTTTCTTACTACTCATGCTGTCTAGTGTGAAAGAGTCATATGATGTGATTCATTTAATTATCTCACTAGAAATGTTATCAGTTCATATTTGGCACGTGTCATTGTTTTTGTTGACGTGATCCGTTGGAATATTATAGTGTTCCCATTTTATACCGAAAAATTGTTAGGGAATTTATGGTGACAGTAAAATGGAAGATATCAATTCCTTCAAACACTGCCACCATGCAACACTTGTACTTACACTGGTTGTTTCATGGCAACATTTGGAATATTTAGAGGGATCAGTAGCCAATAATTATTTATAAGTATATCTGTCTTCTTTCTTCTTCAACAATGTGATCAATTATTTTCTTTTACACATAATTTTTTTCCAACTCTATTTCAATCAGGTCATTATTGTTTTCGCTGATAAATCCATGATGTTATATATTTTTATGATTTTTCTACAAAGAGAACCAGAAAACTGAAGCTCATTAAAAAATATTTTATGACATGCAAATTTTCAATTGCTTTGAATATCTGATTGATAAAAATTGCCTTAATTTAAAAAGCTAGAAAAGTATATATGTATAACTGGTAATAAATACCTGTATAATAGGAATTCCTTTGAAACAAATATAATGTTTTTATTTTAGCTATAATATTCCTCTATAATACTTGCACTTCCCATCTACTTCATATTAATTAAATACTGTAATTGCTGTAATATAACTTTTTTATGTTATATAAATATATGATGAAATGAATACTTATATTTACTTTTTTATTTTGTGTCAATGTTTATTTAGATGGAAGTATTGGTATGTTAAAATTGTAAAATACATATTTCAATGTACTCACTATGAATAATAAATATATTTTCAAAAATGCTTTAGTATTACTTAACCCATAAAAATCTTTAAGGAACATGTGTACTATGATGAAAAAATATTGGATTTACAGTAGAACTAAAAGACAAAAGTTATGTTAGCGAGTTGTAGCCGCCTCTGAAATATTCTGCAGATGCCGCAGGAGTGATGATCATAACAGAATTGAATTTACAGCCAGAGAGGGCGAAGGAGAGGAAGGGAAGGAAGAGGAGGTAGAGGAGGAGGAGAGGTAGGGGCGCGTGTAGCTCTCCCTCTTCTGCCCCACCCTTCTTCACCCCACACTTCCACCCTTCAACCCCTCAGCACAGTTATCGGATGAAGGTCTGGGAGTTTCTCTGCCCGCCTCTCACTGCATTACCTCCTCAGTTGTGACATTAACAGTGCCATACGAAGGAGTCACGGCTCATGTGCGTCTCCTGAAGGTGCTGGGGCTGTGTGGCTACCTCCTATGTGGCCTGCTGGAGGAGTTTGGGCCACTGAAGTAAGTGTGGCTGTGTCTGAAGGAGAGAGGTTGTCTGAGGTGCTGAGGGCGTGTGGAGAAAATTTAATATAATGCTAAATGAAAGATTGATTAAGATTATCTGAGGTACTAAGGATGTGTGGGGAAAATTTAATATACGGTAATGCTAAATGAAAGATTAATCAAGGTTGTGTGAGGTACTGAGAGTTTGTGAGAAAAATATTAAGCAAAAATGAATTAAAGTTATCTGGGGTACTGATGTTGTGTGAAAAAAAATATATATAAATACAGTTAATTGAAGAAGGATTAATTAAGGTTATCTGGGGTACCGAGGATGTGTGAAGAAATATAAAACTAAAAGAAGGGTAAAAGAAGGATAAAAGAAGGATAAAAGAAGGATATAAGAAGGATAACAGAAAGATAAAGGCTATCTGAAGGAAAATAAATCTACTTCAAGGAGTGTGGGATTCCGTGGAGATCTATATACAGAAGTGACACTATATGTATATGTATAAACATGACTTTCTAAGGATAACTTGTAGGAGCGTGATTACCAAAAGGAGTGAGAGACAATCTGTAGGAGTAGTTACGGGGAGTGAGGAGGTGTACAGGTAGATAATTATAGAGTGAGAATATTATACGAGGGTGAGGAGGGCAGTTTGAGGGAGTAAGATCATGATTACTATACTCTATTCAAAACTTGTGTTCCATTTTCCTCTATCTATCTGTCTCTATTTCTATCTATATCTTTCTATCTATCTCTATCTGTCTCTATTTCTATCTATCTCTTATTTGTCTATCTATCTATCTATCTATTTCTATCTATCTAAGCACAAAAGGCCAGAAGGAACACAAGTTTTGAACAGAGTATAGTAAGTATGTAGTGAGGTGGAGTATTGAGTTGTTTACAGGGAGGATCGAGGGCGCATGTCGGAGTACAAAAATTCGGACGAAATATACAAGTACAAGAGGTTTGAAAAAAAAAGAACAAGAATGATGAAGTTATTCTTATGGTATTTATTTATTCACGTCTATCCAGGTATTGAAGGAAGATGCGTTAAAAAAGTATCGTATAAACTATCCCAAATAGTATCTTTAAACTATATTGGTATGTCTATCATGACTACGGAGCCTAATATCAATCTATCTATCTATCTATCTATCTATCCTGACTGATTTTCCTCCACTACAGAGAGCTTAAGAAGGTATATACAGTAGCACATTGTTTCGGGTGGTAAATTTGGTGCACATTATTCCTCCAAATTATTCCACGCAACAGGATACCATTATTTTTCTTCATCTGGATCTGTTTCCTGAAATATTTTGGAGGAATCAAGGCGCTCCAGTCTGTGAAAAGTATACCGTGGTGGATTATAGGGATGATATTGTGAGTCAGAGGTTTAGGGGCGACGGAAAAGGTGATCATAATTCAAATTGTTTGTTATGGTTACTGAATTTTACTTCCATGAGAACAAAATAATGCTTCATCATAAATAAATACAATGTCTGTGTCATGTATAAAGTTATGGCTTTAATTTTGTTATATATATTATTACACCACACGGGTTCCTGTTATTCTCATCGCTCTTGGCAACAGTTTATACTCTATTTAATATATAAAATTGCATAAATTTAGATAATGTACTAATTTTTCTATATTGCATAAGATTAGGACTGAATACAAGGTGTAATTATTATTGCTAAATTTCATGTATAATTTTCTCCTCCCCATCTGCAACAAAACCATATAATTTGTAATGCAATAATTTTTTTCAGTTTCAAAGCTTAATATCTATGCATTAGGTATATATGCATAATCAATGAGCAGCAACAATAACAAGCTTCAACATTCATAATGCATGCAGGGATAATTTGTTGTTCTTATGATTATAACATAAATTTGCTTGAATTTTCGTCATGTAACAAACATATTTGGTACTAATCCACGTGTTAATGTACATCTGTGAATTTATGCACCTTATTATCACTTACTCACATGCTACCGTACTTCATATTGCTCCAATGATATATATACTCATTAAACTTTTCTACACAAAGTTTCATGCTATATAAAAAGCCCACAATTGAAGAATAATTCCTACAGGTTTAATAAAGGCTAAGAAAACAACTGAAGAAAATTACCTTTATCATTGAGTATCTGAGAATCAAGACAGTTAGTTCTATTAGTCCAAGCACTCTGCTCATTAGATCATAAACTAGGATGAGGTCAGGATAATCGAGCTGCTGTGGCAAATACAACAACTTTACGGTCGGTGGAGTCAATATTTTCCTTCGAGTAGTTAAGTTTCATTAAGGCACCAGTGTTCGTGTATAAATAATGGAGGCTTCTGATTCCACCTGACCATGCCACGAAACAAGCTCCTTCATTATAGGTGATGTTTCGAGGCAAGGTTTGAAGGACTCATTTATCTTCAATTTTCTGACTACATCACAGGGTCCTTAAGGAAAAATTGCCAGCACTTCACAATTAATCATGGGGATCTTTTTTAACACGATGAGTCCGAGTGAGTAGAGCCTCAGGAACCTCGGCCGATATTCACCAAACATTTTTCTGTTAGTATGAACATATATATTATGATTTCGAAACAGTGTCGGGTAATAGTCCTGGGGCTTGCCAATGAATAAAAGCTTACGAACAAAATTTGAACTTAAAAGTGAACTTGTGTCTCTCTTATGACATGTTATGATCGGTGACGGATGGAGGGCAGTATAGCAGGCCTCAGAGGGGTTATTTTATCTATTTTTATGTGTGTGTGTGTGTGTGTGTGTGTGTGTGTGTGTGTGTGTAATACCTTTCTTCGAATCTAATGTTCTAATAATAGTCGCCACTAAAATACCACCTTGTCGGATACTCATACAGTCGGCCAAAAAGTATGGGAACTCCCCTATGGATAGTTATAGATATTTAGTTATAGATATTTTTTTTGTGGACTGTACATTTTGTGCCAGAGTGATGAAGAGTATTTTTGTTTTGGCACTAAATTTTGTACATACAGTACCACTTCTCCCATTTTGGCAAGATAAGTTTTATTGATATATCTTGATTTTAAATTATATTACTTATAACAGGTAAACAATTTGCATCTCAGGTCGCCTATCCAATATTCGTGTGATGGAAGTGTAGCCTATGATAACAGACCAAAATATTGTCATGATATTCACAGATACATCTTAATTAACACTTTATTGCCTCAGAGATTATCCATATATTATAACAGACCAAACTATAGTCATGACATTATTATTACAGATACATCTTAACACTTTATTGCCTCAGAGATTATCCAAAATATCCAATAATTTCTCTACCTCGACTAAAATTCTCCAAAGTGTTTTAAAAAGATATACATAATCCCTCTGTTTATTTTTATATGATATGTTTGTTTGTATTGAAAATATAAATAAATAAAAAATTGTATAACTGTGAAGGGGATATTAGTGTTAGTAAATCTGTAGAAAATTATTCCTCCAAATTATTCCAAGCAACAGGACACCACTATTATGTTCATATGGTTCTGTTTCCTGGTATACTTTGGAGGAATCAAGGCGCTCCAATGTTCCAAAAGTGTATTACTCCCTTAGCATGCATACGGTAGGTGGAAAGCTTCGTGACCCTCGCAGGATACTCGACAAAAATAATATAAAATAAAGTTTATGATTGAAAATTTCCGTTCAGCTCGGGCAAAAATATCAATAAAAAATCTGACGCCAAGAATTTTGCCCTGCACACGATACAAGGCGATTCATCTAACATTGATGCATGATACAGATGGCTACAAAATATATGCTGATATTAATACAGTTGCAAACATTTCAACACATACTCCTGTACATCTCCATACACACATACAGTCGTGATCAATAATAATCATCCACATATGGGCGCTCAAACAATTTACTGTCTAATGTTTTCACGTTCATTTTATGATGTTATTGTTTTAAGTAGTGTGTAGCTGCTTGTAGTAAATTAAAAGATGGTACTTAATCAGCTTATTGGAAAGTTTATCATCTAAGGAACAGAGGGAAACTGTCAACATTTTACGTGAGTTACTCCTATATGGATGATTATTTTTGACCACGACTGTATATACACATTATATAAACACAAAATGCAGCCCTTATAATTACCACAATATATTATCTAGCTTCCATATACATCGTTCAAATTATTCACTATATTCATAAACTGTTAACCAGAGGAAAGATAACGGTTCTTATTATTTCGAGGCGCTTAAGGAATGAATTTATTTTTTGTAAATTAGAGGCCTACTGAAATCTCCAAACTATTTCACGAAACAGATCCACTATTGGTATTATTAAAATGGTTTAATATTTGAGATAGTTTAGAGGAATTAATTCTCCTCGTAAAGTGGGTAATACAATTTTGGTTCACTGGAGTGTCTTGCTTCCTCCAAAATATGCCAGGAAACAGGATCAAGTTGAAAAAAATAATGGTGTCCTCTTCCCTGAAATTGTTTGAAGGAATCAGTTTGCTCCAGATTTACCAATATTGCACAGATAACATGAGTAAATAATCGTCGTCATCATAAGGGCTAGAAAAACATCCCAACATCAACATTGCTAGAAAAAATCCCAAATACTTGCAGGCCCAAAACTTACTTGTCCTATATTATATTCTCAGAGGTGTGGTAAGGTATTTCTGTACATCATTTCAACTTCCTTCCCAGCTCGTATTAGAAGATCACTGACGGAATTGATGGCTGAAGTGAAGTACAGTCAATAGCACTAATAAGTATACAGATTTGGTTGAAGCCTTGTACAGTCCAATTCACTAATGAACCAATTCCAATGGAGAATTTGTCGTGCCTTTATTTACTGACTCTAGGTATAGGTATTCGAAGCACACCTGAATATTTATTAGTGCTCGTGACTGTACAGGAGAAAAATAGAATAGTGTTGACAACCGTATATAAAGCCAGCCATGTGGAGGTCGGATATTTCTTGGGAGATTAAAGGTCTTGTGGAATCTTTCGCCCCTTTCGATCTTAAGACTGTCTTCCCTGTCAATGTTTTTTATTCTTGCTAACTCTTTTATATTGGTAAGTTATACGAAAACCACCTCGAGTGATGAGGAAATATAAGTTCTCCTTATTTTATTATCTATCTATTATATATTATTTTACTATCAGAATTAGTTGAAAATTTGATGTTTTTTATATTTCATTTTTCACCGATTTCCTTGCGACTCAGTCTTATGTATATATGTATAGGCACTATGTATGGTATTAGGTTCTATCATCCATAGGTAATTTTTTTCACATACCAATGCAATGTGACCAATATGAAAATTATTATTGTCCTGATGGAAGTGATTGTTCAAAAATTTTAATCCAGCAAACATTTAAATTTTAAGTTTCGACATTCAGATAATTATATAGGTTGAATTTTGTAGTATATGGAACTCTCTTGCATCAGCACTCATAACTTTGTCCATTTGTAGTGCATTTAATATGTATTTTCAGAAGTAATTCCTTTGAGAAGAATGAGTGATAAACAGTATTTAAATAGGTATCCTTTCTTGATCGAATCTCCTGCAAAATTTTCATGCCTCAAAATACCGTTCAATGTGTGTATGCTTCCTATAAACTTTGCAGTGAATTTGCATCATTTTGCTTTAATTATTTTTCGTTTATTATTTATGGCTTCCTAACATTAACTTATTTCGTAATATTCATCATAGACTTCTGACCAGCACTTTTCACTTTCATTTCTTTAATCATCTTATTTTCATGTGATTATAATATAGTTACATTTATCCTCACAAATTTGTATGTGTGTTAAATTCAATATTATCGTCTCTTATACTTTAATAAACCTTCTGCATCTACCACTTATTTTTTTCAACGTCTTCTTCAATCCATTTCCAGTTCCCATAACATGTTAATCAGTCTGGTCTGTTTGTATGTATTTTTTTTAAGGTGTCGGTAAATACTATCCAGATTTCTAAGGGATGAAGCCATATAAGGAGTTTATTAGTATTAAATTACCATCACCGTTCTTCTTCAGCAAAGTTTTAGTAGCGAGTATTTTGATTAATATTTTCTTCCCAATGATTACTTCTTTTTAAAATATAAGGCACCATTTTGAGATTTTAGAAGCCTTTGTTTTAAGTATCTAGTTGACAGTAGTTTTCTCTAACTACCTTTTCAAATCAAGGACACACACACACACACACATACACGCAAATAGATGTTAAAAAAAGTTAGGATGTGAATAAAACATTGCACACACACACACACACACACACACACACACACACACACACACACACACACACACACACACACACACACCTAGTATCCCTATCTGCAGGTCACCTAACTCACGTCTAGCCTGCCACCTGAATAATTAACAAGGAGCTACAGAGAAAAGTCTATTCACTGACTAACTCTGGTGTGTAGGTTTGTAGGTGTGAATTCTTAACCAAGGACCTCGTACCATCTTCTATTCACAGCCTAACTTTTTATAGCATCTACGTGTGTGTGTGTGTGGGTGGGTGTGTGTGTGTTTGAGCTTAGGCATGTCAGGACACACACACACACACACACACACACACACACACACACACACACAGTCCATGGATACTAACATGACGGCAGCGCAATAGGCCGTACGTATGTGTCGGAGGCCTAGAGGTATAGATAGGTTTGGTGGTGAAGGCGGCGGAGGAGTCACAACCATGGTCACAACTATAATTATATCACATAATTATATAATGTTGGGCTGAGCTGAGTCAATTTCCTTGTGACCTTTTAATATCTGTTATCGGTCCTGGAACACATTAAGGGCAAATTCTTCTGTTGGTGAATTGGAAGGTCTCTGATTTCTCCAAACTAAGCCACGAAACAGATCCCTTATTTGTACAATTCTGGGCATCTGTTTCCTGGTATAGTTAGGAGGAATCAGGAGCCTCCCAATTCACCAACAAAAGAATCTCCCCTTAAGGGGAGATTCTCTTTTGGGTAAATTGGAGGGCTACCGATTCCTCCAAACTATGTCAGGAAACAGACGACCTCATTACTCATAGGGAATTTGTTTCGTGGTATAATATGCATGGAGGAATCAGAGACCGTCGAATTTACCAATAAGGAATCTTTTCTTAATTAAATTCCTTAAATTACTTCTTGTCTACTTTATACTCTTCTTATTTATTACCCACACCTTCCAATTTCTGCTTTATTTGTTTTATTCCCTTTTATTCCATATATCTACTGATGCATTATTATTTATTTCTTTATTTGTCTGCATCATCTTAGGTCCAAGTTTCCACATTTTTCCAATTTTTTTCATAATTTTTATATCACTTAAGGGGAGGGTTTATTTTTTGGTAAATTGGAGCGCCTCAATTCCTCCAAAATATACCAGGAAACAGTCGCAGATGAACAACAATAATGGTGTTCCGTTGCTTGGAATTATTTGGAGGCTTCAGAATTAGCACTACAAAACTTCCCCCTTAAATTTATCTTGATTTTTTTTTCCATTTGTATCATCGTGTTTGCCATATCTCTCAATCACAACTCTCTATTCCACTCTGTATCTTGTATCTCTCCTCCATTCCTTTTTTTTATCACTTCATCTCCAGCCCATTTCTTTGCTTCTCACGTCCTTTCCACCCCATTCACTTTTTTCCATCTCCCAACCCCCTCCCTCTCTATCTCTCTCTTCTTCCCATTTCTCTCTTGCCCACTCTGTCTCTACTCGCAAGTCTTCTTTCCACCTTTACCTCTCTCTCTCTCTCTCTCTCTCTCTCTCTCTCTCTCTCTCTCTCTCTCCAAGATACACACAAACGAAATCCCTTTAATTATGATATTTGTACATCCATTCATTCAAGACAAATAATACACACACACACACACACACACACACACACACACACACACACACACACACACACACACACACACACACACACACACACACACATACACACACACACACACACACACACATATATCCTTGCCAATAGGTGTTTTCGATACTCTACTACACTTCCAATATTATTTCTGAAGAGCCTACAGAATCTTGCAGAAAGTTGTGAATAGTTTAGGATCAGCCAGAGGTCAGGTAACATCTACACTTATTTTTTCCGGCTTTCTGCATCTACTGTACATTTTTTTTCCTGGTGGTTACAAAGGGCGTGTAAGTGGGATCATTTTGTTTTCTTTGGAAGAACCGGAGATTATTGCTTTTCCTTCACATAATGAAATGTCACAAAGCGATCATATTCATTATACTTTTATTTATTTTTTTCGAGATAAACGTAACTACGATTTTTTTTTTTTTTATGGTATCCTTCTCCTAAATATTTATGTAATCGTATGTTTGCTTCGTAACTATTTTTTTTTGTTTTTATGGTTTATAAATTAAGTAACTGAACTGCTTACAACAATTTTATCCAAGTCGGTCAAGGAGTTGTAAAGATCTTATTTGACAGTTCCTTATTTAATTTTCGCCTGCTTTCCATTCAGTGTCATATATGAAAGATACAAAATTATTCTGCCTGTGTGTGTGTGTGAGTGATAATACTCTACAACTGTATGTTCTCTTCATTTACAAACATCACATAAATACTGAGCATCGATGCTAATGATTTGTATAAGTGTCAGTTTTTCCTGTGTGAAGATATTTTCTCTAACATAAAAGGCTATGAAATGCAATAATTATTTTCAAACTTTTCGTTGTTTTAAATCTATAAATGCCATATTATTAAAAATGTCCTTATGTGAAAATGCATTATTCCCAAACGTTCTTTTCACTTTTACCACCAAGTCTTTATCTTAGCCAGAATAATTTGTCTTCGGGGTTGCCTCTTCAAAAATGTCTATATATACGGTACGAAAATTAGTGGCCTCCAAGATTTCTTTCAGTTCAAAAAAGAAATATATATATAAAGCACAGGCGTCCCAAGTTTGTCTGCCATGTACAACCCTGCACTGCACTCTCTTCATTTTAGTGATGAAAGCAGCAGCAACTTTAGACAAGCAGAGTATAACCATCCACATCAAAAGCCTCACCAACCTCCAATGTCATGACCTGAGAGACAAGACCAACAGTGGAAAAATATATAAGTTCATCATCACATGTGCCTTGCTATTCGTTATTGTCTTTTCCATTATTATTATTATTATATTTTACACAGCTATTTACTACACAACTAAATACTTTTATGTACCAGTCATACCTGAATACGAATACGTGGTCAAAATACATACATGAATATTAAAATAAAATTAGTTTTATATATGAATCAACCAAGGAACTACAAGGAACGTGGCAAAGTGTCGTTTTGTATATTTGATTACTGGTAAATAAATGTTTCTCCAACGTACGGTGCAAATTATCAAACAAATATATATCTTTTTTGTACTTCACCACTCCTCGATCTTCTGGATGTAGATTTCCTGACTTAATATATTTTTCGGGCACACACACACACACACACACACACACACACACACACACACACACACACACACACACACACATGCTTTTCCACAGCTGGCGAGTGTAGCAAACAAATTTAGTGTGGCAGATTCCAGCCAGCCTTGACAAGCGGAACAGTAAATATTAGACCAGGAATCAAGGCCCACCCTAACCTCGGCATTAACTTTATAACTTGGCTGGCCGAGGGTAGGAAAGGGATAGACCAAATTCCCACTCTCACACCGACGACAAAACCTAAAACAAATAAACTACATTCTACATTAATAAACACTACTGGTGGTGGAGGAGGAGGAAAGAGTAGGAGGAAGGAGTGGGGAAAAAGAGAATAGAAGGTGGAGAAAGTATAGTAGGTGAAGAGGAGGAGGAAGAACACGAGTTTGAGAGGGAGAATAGGAGGAGGAGGAGGTAAATGAAGAGTAGGAGAAGGAGTAGGAGTGTGAGAGGGGATATATGAGGTGGAGGAAGTAGATGAAGAGTAGGAGTAGGAGTAGGAGAAGGAGTAGGAGTGTGAGAGGGGATATATGAGGTGGAGGAAGTAGATGAAGAGTAGGAGTAGGAGTAGGAGAAGGAGTAGGAGTGTGAGAGGGGATATATGAGTCAGAGGAGGAAGTAGAGGAGGAATTAGGAAAATGAATTGACATGATTAGGAGTATGAAATGGAGGAGAAAGTAGGATTCATGGATCAGGAGGAGCAGGAGAAGAAGGTGGAAAGGAAGAGGTAGAGGAGAAGTTTAAGAATGGTAGGAATTAAGAGAGTCAGGAATATGAAGATTGGTATTAATATGAGTATTCCTGTTGGGGAGAGTATAGTGTGGAACCAGGGAGAATTGGGCATAGTTCATAGGAGAATAATGTGACTTTGGTGAGGAGAACTTAGTGCCAACAGATGGATGAGAGGGTAGTGCCCGAAAGAGAGGGTAGTGCCAGGATGATAGGGTAGTAGGAAAAGAGGGTAGTAGGAGGAGAGGGTAGTGCCAAGATGATAGGGTAGTAGGAGGAGAGGATAGTGCCAGGATGAGAGGGTAGTGCCAGGAAGAGAGAGGAGTGCCAAGAAAAAAAGGAAGTAGGAGAAGGAGAAAGTAGTGCCAGGATGAGGAAAGAAGATAAGTACCAGACAAGAGGATGCTGGCAGTGGTAGCTAGAGATGTATAGGAAATAATTATAGGAGAAGTAGCCCTTTATTGTAGGAGATGTAGGAGATGTAGTGCTTTATTAGATGATATATAGGAGATGTAATTGTTGTAGGAGATAGAGAAAATGTAGTGTTTTATTAAAGGAGAGAATAGTAGTGCCAGAAAGATTATAGACAGTGATGCCAGCTATAGGGAAGAGACATGAGTAAGATCTGGGAAGAGGCGTTCGTAGTTCTGAGAGGAAAAAAGAAAATTAACAGGGAGGGGCAATGATTCGGTCAAGGTGGAGATAATAGTACTACGAGTATTCGACGACATTACAAGCCCTTTAATAATTATTGAAATAGAGCATTCAATTTATTTGCAATATTTCGTATCATGATATACCATAAACATTACAGACCCCCTAATTAACAGAGTGCCTTTGTTTTATTTGCCATAATTTGTATCATATTATACCATAAACTACATTACAAGACCCTTAATTAAAATTTAGCCTTAGTTTCATGTGCCATTATTTGTATCGTGTTTTACCACATACAACATTGCAAGCTCCTTAAAATAGAGTCATTCTTTTACTGTCCATTAGTTGTATGTTATTTTACAAGCCCCTTATTATTTGTATGTTATTTTACCATTGCTACTTACATGTACAGGTTCACTTTTTATTTGTATGTTATTTTACCATTGCTACTTACTTGTACAGGTTCATTTTTTATTTGTATGTTATTTTACCATTGATACTTACATGTACAGGTTCACTTTTTGTTTGTATGTTATTTTACCATTGCTACTTACATGTACAGGTTCACTTTTTATTTGTATGTTATTTTACCATTGCTACTTACATGTACAGGTTCATTTTTTGACTAGCGTACTATAGATGGTTGGGACAGACGGAGTAGGGAACTGTGGTGAACGACCTAACTTCTGACACGAGGGAAAAAACAAGTCTAGTCACTGAACCCCATCCTGATTTGCTCAAAACAAAGTAAACTATAGTTCCTGGATTCTATTCTGATAACAATGACAACTATTGCCTGTGACTTTTACTTTATTTTTTATTAGATCCTGAACATTTTAAATAATATGTAATGTTTTTTCAATGGGTTTTATGTACCATTATATACAATTCTTCTTTTCACATACCGGTAATAATATATATTTATAAATTTCTAATCCATGACATAATTATATTCTCACAAACATTCTAGAATCGGAATCAACATTGCCAATACCTAACAATATAATTATAATATTCAGCTATAGTGGAATGAATAATTATTCCTATATACCTGTATGTTTGTAAAGGAAATTTGGATATTTTGTGATACGATGAATTGTCTGTCTTTGGCTGATACGTTTTTCCTACGTTGGTATAGTGAATATAATACATAACTCTGTACGTCATCAGTGCTGTCCTTAGCAAAACATAATCATTTAGTGGTAGCCAAAGAAAAATAATTACGTGGGTGATATACTTTTGGTACATTGGAGTGTCTTGATTCCTCCAAAGCATGTCAGAAAGCAGGACCAATAAGCAAATATGATGATAATCTAGTTGCCTGGAATAGTTTGGAGGAATTAGTCGCTTTAGTTTTACCACCATCAACACTACTGTACTATTAACCTTCTTAATTTGTTACGGCCTAAGCTTGGTTGAAGATCTGGGCTTGGACGGATTCTTCCCACATGTACAGTACAGTATATAAGGAATATTAAATGGACGAATTTAGCAACAGCATCGAGGCATAAAGATGAGACCATGAATTATGAAAACCACAGACCAGAGAGAGAGAGAGAGAGAGAGAGAGAGAGAGCAGCCAAAAGAATTATCGTGGGGGAGAGATGCAGGGAGGTCAGGTATCGGGGTAATAGATAGATAAGCATACTGTTGCCTTGATCCTGAAACCGACCTATCGTGGCTAATAATTAATTTGGCTCAGATTAATCCCAGAAGTTTATTATGTACCTTTGTGAAATATGAATTCTTAACTTATATAGTCAGAAAATTGGAGATTAGCGAGTCCTTCAAACTTTGCCACGAAACACCACTTACATTGAAGGAGCTTGTTTCGCGACATAGTTAGGAGGAATCAGAAGCCTCCAACTCTCACTCACGATCACAGGGTTCTTAAGGCCCCTGTGATCGTGTTTGAAAATTGGAGGCTTCTGATTCCACCTGACCATGCCACGAAACAAGCTTCTTCCATATAGTTGGTGTTTCGTGGCAATATTTGAAGGACTCATTTATCTCCAATTTTCTGACTACATCACAGGGTTCTTAAGTACGTGAATAACACATGAAACATTTCTCAATTAACTCTTAACCCTTTGACGATGAAGCTTCCTTGGAATAAAATAAAATCATCTTGTGTTTGCCAGACATCAGAGGGAAGTTCCTGTGTTTACTAAATTCTGATTAATTAAGGGAAGATTTTTTGTTGTTGGTGGTGTTCTGTGTTTACTAAATTCTGATTAATTAAAAGTTCAAGAATTCGTGTTGATTTTAATACCGTTGAAATAATTCGTGACTTTAATACTTTTGAAATAATTCGTGTTGACTTAAAAATACTACTGAAATAATTTGTGTTGACTTAAATATTTTTGAAATAATTCGTGTTGACTTAAATATTTTTTGAATAATTCGTGTTGACTTTATTACTTTTGAAATAATTATGTCTTGATATACGATACATTGGCTACATTGACTTTTTATCTTGGTCTATGATTGTGTAAATGATTGTGTAAATGGTTGTGTAAATGATTGTGTAAATGATTGTGTAAATGATTGGTTGTGTAAATGATTGATTGTGTAAATGATGGGTTGTGTAAATGGTTGTGTAAATGATTGGTTGTGTAAATGCTTGGTTGTATAAATGGCTGTGTAAATGATTGTGTAAATGATTGTGTGTGTAAATGGTTGTGTAAATGATTGGTTGTGTAAATGATTGGTTGTATAAATGGCTGTGTAAATGATTGGTTGTGTAAATGGTTGTATAAATGGCTGTGTAAATGATTGAGAAAGCTGTGGAATATTTCATCAGTGAAGAGCTAGCTGGACTTGAGGTGAGACAAAAACAGGATAGATGCGTGCGGTGTGAGAAGACCCAAGTGAACACACCGTTTGCCTTTTGTTTGTTGTCTCCCGAGAGCAGATTTCAGGGTAAGGGTGCAAAAGAAGACTGGGCCATCCCTTGGGTTTGGTGTGGGCACAAAGTAAATAAACCACAAAAACCGTGACATGAAAAAAGGTAACAAAACAGGAAGCAAAAATGTTAAAGCCGTGTGTGTGTTTTTTTTTTTTTTCAGCCGTGATGTTTAATGAAAAAATGTCTTTAGTTTCCATTTGTTAAAGCCAAGCTGTCTATAATTCTAAAATGGACATTCATCAGAATTATCATGACTGTCAGAGCTACCTTTTTGCTTTATCACAAACCAAATATCAAAAGAATACTTAAAGTTATATTAAATACATTTCTAACGATACCATCTACCTCCATGTTGTCATAATTTTTGACTGATACACCAATCATTCGTTTCCCAAAATTTAAGGAGAATTTTTTTCAGCGTGTTTACTTCCTCCTCGTGTTAACAATAATACTATACTGTAACTACTGCAATTGGGGATATTTTCCTTAAACAATGAATTAAGTATAAGTGGTTGACTAATTTATCAATTTTAATCTTAATTTTTAAACTTTGATATTTTTTTTTTTCATTTTTTGTATGTTAAAAGCATGTGATTTATTTACATAAGGGAAAAACAAATGATTTTACAGTAAAGTTTTATTTTGACTTTCATATCGTTTCAGCTTCTTGTCCAGACAACCAAACAGGTGGAAGATGTGGAGGTGAGAATGTAGTGTAGCAACTGATGTAGACAAAGTAATAACTACTTCTCTAATTTACAAAAAAAAAAAAATCTTTATTTTGTTTCTCTTCCTCTGATGGATCGTAGGGAAAAGTAGCTTAGTGACAGAAGGTGGAAGGGGGGGGGGGGGAAGTGTAAGCTGCTGTGGAAGAATTGGAAGGTTATTGATTCCTCCAGACAATGTCAAGAAACAGACCAACACCTCAGAATCCGATTGAGGGATCTGTTTTCTCGGATAACCTGGAGGAATTATTAGCGCACTATTTAGGTCGCCGACAACAGATTATCCCCACCCTACATTGTGTATAAATAGTTCCTACTCACGCTCTATTAAATTAAAGAATGCATTTTTTTTTATTTTCGCTGAATTG
This sequence comes from Petrolisthes manimaculis, assembly GCA_034508575.1. Taxonomy (NCBI): domain Eukaryota; kingdom Metazoa; phylum Arthropoda; class Malacostraca; order Decapoda; family Porcellanidae; genus Petrolisthes; species Petrolisthes manimaculis. The sequence goes on from JAWZYT010004037.1 coordinate 54,723, forward strand.
TAAAAGTTATTGATTCATGCAAATTATGTTATAAAAAAACATATATATAACATCTCAGTATACGAGTAGGTATATAATTTGTCTTGGCTGAATTGGAAAGTTACTGATCCCTGAAAAATATTATGTGTTATGAGAAAACATCCATAAAAACGGAATCTGCTCTAACGTTATGTCATATAGTTTAGAGGAATAAATAAAGGTGAGACTCTCTTGTTGGTGAATTGAAGGGGCTGCTGATTCCTTAACACTAGACCAAGAAACACATCTCCTATTTGGTACTACTGAGATGACCCGTTTCCTGGTATAATATGAAGGAATTTAGTACCGTAACTTTGTATATTAGTTTTCTCACCTCAACTCTCTCCCTCGGCCCTACATTTGTACCGCCTTCCCTTTATATTCTCAATTTTACATCAACAACTTATTTTTCAGCCTCTGTCACTCACCTTTCAGTATTTCTAACATATTCATCAATAATTCCACTACAAGAGAGTCTCAACTTAACCTCTTATTTTTCTTCCTCTTTCTTCTCCTCCTCTTCCTCTTTATTATCTTTCTTTCTTTTCTTCTATAAGAGGATAGACTAGTAGATATTTGGTACATTAAAGTGCCTTAATTTCCCCCAAATACATCAGGAAACAGGACCAGATTAACAAAAGTCGTGGTAGTCCGTTGCTTAGAATAGTTTAATTGAAGGATACATTTTATTTTCGCTGAATTGTAAAAGTTATTGATTCATGCAAATTATGTTAGAAAAAAACATATATATATATAACAGCACTATTTACTATCTATATATCTCCTTAATAGCTTCCCATTCGTCGACGTCACAACAAACCCCTTAATGTAACGAAGATCCAGGTTTAACAAATTATAAATAAAGAAACAAAAAAAATATACACATAAACTTTGAGAGACAGTTACCCATTTTCGCCAATAAGAGTGGAAAGTAAGTGCCAATTTCCCCCAATTAAGTTGAAAGAAGCGTTACACTGTTTTGCCACTTAGGGTGAGAGAGCTTTACAATTTTTGCCAATTTGCAGTGAGAGATGTTTACCAGTTTTACCCATTACCGAGGGAGAGGTCTACGTTGGGAGTGTGTCAATTTACAATGCATAGGACTACCCGCCTGCCAATTAAGAACCTTGCTCTACCCCGCTCAGTCTAACAGGGATATGAACTACCAGCCCTGTCACCTGTCACTCCTGTCGGGCCTCTCTCTTTTTTTTTTTTTTTCTTCCTCTCTCTCTCTGTCTGTCTTTCTTTCTTTCTCTCTCCCTCTGTCTCTTTCTTTCTCTCTTCCTGTGTCTCTGTTTCTGTCTCTCACTGATACACTCACGTATCCAAAATTTGTGCACTAACACGGATCCATACAACACATACACACACACACACACACACACACACACTTACATCGAAACACACACACAGCATAGCACATACATACACACATACATACATACATACACAACTCACGGCCCTACATACTTACATACAGTCACACACACACACTTACATCGAAACACACACACAGCATAGCACATACATACATACATACATAAAAACATACACAACTCACGGCCCTACATACATACATAAATACAGTCACACACACACACACACACTTACATCGAAACACACACACATCATAGCACATACATACATACATACATACACACACAACCCACGGCCCTACATACATACATACATACATACAGTCACACACACACACACACAGCCACACACACACACACACACACACACACACACACACACACACACACACAAACACACAGACATCCCACCCCTCCTCACACATAGTCCTCATACCTTTACAAACCCTCGACACCCAACTCTACCATCCCCCTCCCCTTCTTCCACTTCCCTAGCCACCACCCCCATTCCCCCCACATCCATATCTATCCCCAGCCTCCATTCTCCCTGTTCTTCCACACCACTGCTTCATCCTTACATCCCTCTCCCTCTCTCTCTCTCTCTCTCTCTCTCTCTCTCTCTCTCTCTCTCTCTCTTCCACTTGTGTCACAATTCAACCACTTTCTATATCGTATCTCTCAAGCTCCACTTCTCAGCCTCTTCTCTTCGCCAGTGTGTCCTTCAGTTACTCTTGTATATTAGTTTTCTCACCTCAACTCTCTCTCTCTCTCTCTCTCTCTCTCTCTCTCTCTCTCTCTCTCTCTCTCTCTCTCTCTCTCCATTTGTATCGCCTCTTCTTTACTTTCTCAATTCCACATCACGACTCACTTTTCAGCCTCTGTCTTCCACCTTTCAGTATTTCTAACATATCCCTCAATAATTCAACTCCATCCACCTTACCTCCAACGCTTTTCTTAACTTGTTTCTCCACCTCACTTGTTAGTTCTCCTCCACACTTTTCACCCCCTCCTCCTCCACAATTTTCACCTCCTCCTCCACAATTTTCACCTCCTCCTCCACACTTTTCATCTCCTCCACACTTTTCACCTCCTACTCCCCACTTCTCTCCTCCACCACCACCACCACCCCACTTCAGCTCTGCACCCACTCCATTTCACAACCCCTCCATCTACTCTTACATACAAGTCAGGTCTAGGCAGGCAGGAGAGGTCAGCTATATGGTCATCCCCTTTTTCAACCTCCCTAGAGATTCATGTATGGCAAAAAGTCGAGGCAGCGACACCTATATCTTGAAAGGCTTTGGAAGTCTGGGCATTAAACTTGTACGTAGGTGAGGGATTATTTAGCACGTTGACAGGTGGAGAAGGAGGAAGGAAGAAAGACGAGGGGGAAGGGACAGCAAGCTATGGAGGTATGATATGTGGGGCTGAAAGAGGGTAGAGTTGGTGAAGGGAGAATAGGAGAGTTTAAATAGAATGAAGGAATGGTTAGGAGACATTGAGAAAAGGTTATTTGAAGTAGGTGAATTTATTAACTGGAAGGTAAGTAACAGAGGATAAGAAAAGTAAGGGAATTTGAAGAGTGCATGAAAGATTAGGATGGATAAATAGACGTTAACATATATGGAAACACACTAAAATATATTACAGAAGCATAGGAAACAGTAGATAAATGTTGGAACTTTTATTTTAATTTTACACTCCCAAATCTTCGTAGACTATAGTTAGCATATCATAATCAAACTGCTATCGAAGGACCAGTAAGATCTTTTATCATTTGAGAGGCTTTTGTATTCATTCCTTTGCAAGAGTAACACGTGGAAGATTTGAGGACAGAATGTACAGTACGAGAGAGAGAGGGACTTGTAGCCTGGATATCCTGTAGTTGGGAAAAACAGGAGAAACTAGCAAATCTTAGGAAAAGGTATAAAAGAGAGTATGTGTACAGAACTAAAGGAGTGAAGATGGTGGGAAGGAATTAAAAGGGGAGATTTGGTCAAGGTAGGAGTGATGACGAATAGATGGTGTGAGGTTAGTTGGAAGAAAGTTAGAAGATAACAGGAGTCAGGATATAACTTTCAATAGGAATCACGTTCAATTTATAAGCGGGTGCAAGAGGCTGTGGGAAGTTAACAGAGTGGAGGTTTAGCAAGTGGAAAAAATTCATCCACAGACATGCATGCAGAGGAAGGTGGATGAGTCAGGGGGAGCGACACAGCAAGGGGGGTCTCACATGCATTCCACTTGTTTTTGCATGAGGGTTACAAAGCTGAGTTCACATGCATAAAACTAACACTGGGAAGGAAGGGGATGCATCATGTCTCCTGGTCTGGCTGGTCAGTCTTAAATCTTAACTAACAGATTATATTCATTGCCTTACATATAAAATCGAGTGGGATTAGGCAGCTTTTATAAAATCATGTGATATTAGTTGAAATATGTTATGTACTAAATTAGGTGTTGTTTTTGGATGAGGTGACAGAATTTTATCATTTAGATGTCAAAATTAATGTGCTTTTCATCAGAATCAAGTATCAGAGTCAAATAGCAAATATAATCAGCAGATCTTGCCTAAAACATAAATGATGATAAGATATGGAGTAAATATATGATTTTCAGAATCTTCAGTGTGTTAGTTAAATTCTAAAATATAATTACCGAACAGCAAGAACGTTGTATGATTTGCCTTTGAAAAGAAATAATGTGACAACAAAGGTAACTCCTGTTGTAGTACATTAGCCGTAACTGTCTCTGAAATCTTACTTGCCAGCTGTACATTGTTTGGGAGAGTATTATAGAATTACCTAATTCTGGTAAAACTTCATAAAGAGACCATATTGTAAATCTCACATTTTTTTTACCCATGCCCATCAATTTTTGTTATAATTGATGCTTTCTATGACTATTGGTATATTTTCAGTAACTTGTATCTAATGTTTTTTTTTACCTTTCTAAATCTCCTTGTTAGCATTCACTAGTTGAAAAATGGAAAAGCATGAATTGGATATGAGTAATGTGTGCAAGACTTTGTAATAAAAAGAAACTGATGGAGACAATTCTGCATAACGTTACTTCATTAACTTCGTTTGGGATAATTAATACAGGACGCAAAATATACCTTACGTAAAAGTATATATAGCTTTTGTATATCATGAAATATACACTGCTTTCTGTAATCTTTTTCTTAAGTTGTGTCACATATATTTACTGGGACCCAAAGACGATAAATAACACTCACACAAACGTTTACATACATTACATTACATTACAATATTACAATTGATAGTCTGGGCTCGAGTTGTGAAGAGGTGACTTTAATTTTTTAGATCATATAGTACAGAGACAATTGTATTGGTTTGTGTAGGCAACTGCTGTCACTGAGAAAAATGATCTGTGCTCTATTTAACACACTACTTCCTGGTACATAGAGTGAGGTAAATAGTGCCACACGCAGGTCTGTGTTTCGATCTCTTTCATTCCCTTCGAGTTTGTGAATGACGGTATATATTTTCATAGAGACACATTAATTGGAGTGGTATGTATTGACTTGGTTACAATCACTCCTCTCATGTCGTTAAATAATTATCTTAATGTAGTCGTGTGTTAATTAAGGTGGTAATTCTTTTTTGGTATATAGGAGTGCCATGATTCCTCCAAAGTATGCTAGGAAACAGGAACAGAAGAGCAAATATAATAAGTGTGCTGTTGCTTGGAATAGTTTGGAGGATTCGGCTGCTCTAGATTTTACCAACACAAACCTTAAGGGCAGAGTATACTTTTGGTACATTGGAGCACCTTGATTCCTCCAAAGTATGTCAGGAAACAGGACCAGATTAACAAATAATATTGGTGGCCTGTTGCTGGGAATAGTTTGGAGAAATCTTTATCTCCAAAAATGTCAAAAGTATACCCTCCCCTTAATTAAGGCAGTAATTATGGAGTGAAAGGGGCCAACATGAGGTCATCCTAGTAGTAGAACCACTGCTACATCAAACAATAATAAAGTTATGTAAAGTTATTTGAAGTAGGCTATCTCTAGAAATATGAGTAGGAAGGTAAGAAGTGAGGGAAACATGATTCTCTAGTTACACATAATTATGATTTTGTCGGTAAATATCAAATGAAATGAGAGCTAGAAATTGTAAAAAATAAAAATCAACTCACAACCACATTCTACATAATATTATTCTGTTATTATCAAGGTATGTATGTATCAGTTGAAAAAGGAAGGTTGTGGGTTGGAAATATCAAGAGTTTCTGCTGTGTTCAACTCACCTCATGTCTGTTATATCCCTGTATATTGTATTTGTATGCATAGATCAATTTGTATATCGTAGTTCATATAAAATGGAAGACCCAGCGCTACTCTGTTAGAAATGTACAAAAAAAAAATAATACGAAAAAAAAAAATAATACGAAAAAAAAAAAAAAGGAGCCAATCACCATATTGTTAGTGATTTACAAACTGGTCATAAAATAATTACAAATAGAATATAATCCCTGTATTAGATAGACACTAACTAGCCAAGAACACAAACTGGATTTCGTGGTTGGGGGATATGATGAAACAATTGATCATAATTATCTATGGAGAAATAGGATGAATTAATGGGTTAGTACTAATATATCGTTGGTAAATCTAGAGCAAACGATTCCACCAATTTTTTTTCCAAGCAATAGGCCTCCAATACTTTTGTTAATCTAGATATGTTTCATGGCATACTTTGGAGGAATCAAGATGCTCTAATGTACCAAAATTCAACTGTCCCCTCAAGCAAACTACTATAGTCTGTTCAAAATTTGTGTTTCACTATAGCCTCTATCTGGCTAGCTATTTCTATCTGTCTATCTATCGTTATTTCTATCTATCTATATATCTATCTATTTCTATCTATCTATATATCTATCTATTTCTATCTAACTATCACTATCTATTTCTATCTATTTCTGTCTATATCACTATCTATCTATCTATCTATTTCTATCTCTATCTATCTATCTATCTATCTATCTATTTATCTATCTATTTATCTATTTCTATCTATCTAAGCATAAAAGGTTATAGTGGAACACAAATTTTGAACAGACTAAATATAGTGTTTAGCTTCCATACACAACGAGAATAAATGAATGCCTTTGACTCTATCTATGTATACTATTGGCACTATGTATACTATTGCCACTATGTATACTATTGCCACTATATCAGGCACTTTCTAGGCAAGGTGTACACAAGACAAAAATAATAAAGAAAGGTGCTCTGGATAATATATAGAAGGAGAGCATAGCCAAAATAAATCAATATTATGAAAAGCGAAAAAAGTTTGATAAAGAAAGAAGTGTGACACAATCTGGCCATAATTATTCACCCATACAGTGTCCAAATGAAATGTTGAGGAATTTGTGATGTGAAGTTTAGTGAACATATAGGAATCTATTATCAGTATACCTTTCATGATAATAATGGTAACCCTAATATAGTTTTAAAAAGAGATCTTCATTAGAAACTCTATATATTACAATAAAAAAAAGTCATGCAGTGCAGTTAAAACCCTTCCTCTACTTAAGGGACCCTGTGATATAGTAAGAAAATTGGAGGTAAATGAGTCCTTCAAATATTACCACTGAACACCACCTATATGGAAGGAGCTGGTTTCGTGGCATGGTCAGGAGGAATCAGAAGCCTCTAGTTATATACACGTTCACAGGGTCCTTAAAGTAGGTATATAGCTCCATGCATTGCACAGTACACAAGGCTTCTCCTTTTAAAATATATAGTCATTGCATTTGTACAGTCACCACATACATCCTTCTCAAAAATGTAGTGTTTCTCCTTTGTTTATATACAATAACATACAACTAATATGTGTAAATTGGCTTATACATTCCCTAGGTAATGTATAGAGGCTCAGGTATTTACAATATACAGAGTTTGAAGTATTTACAATATACAGAGTTTGAGGTATCTATACAGTATACAGAGTATGAGGTATTTACAATATACAGAGTTTGAGGTATCTACAGTATACAGAGGCTCAGGTATATACAGCATACAGTGATACATTTTATCTATATACAGTATAGTGTGTATAAACCCTCCGTGTTTACATTGACTCACATGCTCTTTGTAGGCCTTGGATGTAGTCGAGGGTAGCGGGGAGCGAGTGCCAAGCTGGAGGGGGGAGAGCGAACACGAAGGGGTCGGGAGCTCGCAAAATGGCGGGGCTGACTGGGGGGTGGGGTGGGCTGGAGGGTCGGATAGGATGGGGTGAGGAAGGGAGGGGGGGTGGTGCTCGCCGCGTAAAGGGGATGGGGGGGGGGAGTGTTGTTGGTGACGGCTGGGAGGGAGGGAGGGAGAGGTAGGGGCATGGATTGGAGGGGGGCGAGGGATGCTAGCAAGTTTTACCTTACTTCTGTTTCACGTTACTTGAGTGTGGTTATGGTGGGGTTGGGGGTGGGGGGGAGGGGGATATTAGGGGGGTTGGGGAGAGGTGTAGGGCCCATGCAGGATGTCCTATGCCATTATCAAATTTCTTCCCCTGTTCATTTCTTCAGATGTATAGGTTTACCCCCACGTGTTCTGTTGTCACGTTTTTATCTTCAATGTTTAGGTTCTCAGATGTTGGTAAGAGTTTAGATGAAGGTCTGCAGATGTTTGTAGTTTTTTTTTTTCAGTGTGGTGTGTAAGGATCAGGTTTCCTTCAGTGTTTATGACTTTTGTAACAACTATAATATTCTTTCATTAAGGGAGTAGAGTCTTTTTGGGGTACATTAGAGCACTCTGAGTCCTCCAAAATATGCCAGGAAACAGGACCAGATAAACAAAATTAATGGTGCCCTGTTGCCTGGAATAGTTTGTAAGAATCCTTTGCTTCAGATTTACCAACACAATACTCCCTAATACTAAACGTTTTATTTTTTCCTTAATGTTTTTTGTACTACGATTTTTTTCCCTTGATGTGTATTCTACTAATCTTCTAAGGTTTCTAGGTATATATGTTTTTATCCAGTAAGCCTAAACAGTTATTATGGAGTGTCTTTCTTTTCATAGTCACTATTTTGGCTTACTTGAGAAATATATACAGTATATATAATAACTGGAAAATTTGAACATCAGTAGAATATACATACAAAAAAAAAAATTAACTCAAGTCTTCAGTCATTGTTTTTAAATAAGAGGATATTCTCTTGTGGATAAATTGGAGGCCTACTGATTTCTCCAAACCATGCCAGGAAACAGACGACCTTAATGGTAGTAAGAGGAGATCTGTTTCGTGGCATAGTTTGAAGGAATCACAGATCTACCAATTCACCAACAACAAAATCTCTCCTTAGAATCCATGATGATGTATTTTGCTTCACCCACAGTCATGTTTGTTTCACCCACAGTCATGTTTGTTTCACCCACAGTCATGTTTGTTTCACCCACAGTCATGTTTGTTTCACCCACAGTCATGTTTGTTTCACCCACAGTCATGTTTGTTTCACCCACAGTCATGTTTGTTTCACCCACAGTCATGTTTCCTTTCTTTTCTCTCCCGTGGCAGGTGAGGAGGCGAGACACACGATGAGGCGACGAAGGTGCCGTACTAAACCTTGAAACAGAGTGAGTGTCATCGGGGTCTTGGTTATGTCCTTTTGTTTACATTTTATTGGTACTGTTGTGGGCAAGTATTGTGTGACCATCCCTGTTGCATTTTTTCAACCCTGCTCCTGCCATGCTTCAGTGTCACCTCAATATATTTTTGCTAATCCCATCCTTATGAATAGAAATGTGCTTCTAGATAAAAAAAACTTATTAATAGAAATGTGCTTCTAGATAAAAAAAACCTGCAGGTACTTACATTGTGAATATAAATCCCTACCTCATATGACTTCATTACTACAAGAAAGATCGTAGTTAATACCTGAACGAGTGTATTTTGTTGATGACGAATATAGAGTCAAAACTGAGTACCAGGATCTTTTGAGTCCTGGAATTTAGAGTTAGGAATGAAGTTTAGTCCTGGAATTTAGAGTTAGGAATTAAGTTTAGTCCTGGAATGAGTTAGGTTTTGGTGAATAGCGTCCTTATCGTTGGTGCTGAAACCCTTGTGTCTGTCTCTCCTCTTCTTTTGAGTATGATAACATCCAGAGCTTTAAAATTATATATAATAAATAGTTAATTATTACTTTATAAACATTACTTCATCATATACCAGCAAATACTCGAATGTCACATATATTATTTACTGATTTTCCTTCACTTTCTCCAAGTATCTAATAATTATACAACTCAGTATACTCACCTGTAAACAACTCTGTGTATTTTCCTTTTTATGTATAGATAACTTTTACACCAGATAAATATGCGTTGTAGGTGTACAGTACAGAGGTTATGGTTTGTGATGGTGTGTGTGTGTGTGTGTGTATTTGCGTGAGAGAAAAATAGAGAGTGTAAGTGTGTGTGTGTGTGTGTGTGTGAGAGAGAGAGAGAAAAATAAATTACATCTATCTATATTTACATCTATCTATCTTCCAAACACTGGCTGAAGCTAGGTTTATAAGCAGGCAGAAGGTGATGTGAATTTAATAAACATGAAGTATCTATGCCTCAAATTGGATAAATCTCACCGTATTAGTCTCATTGTATTAGCAACATTTCCCTCTCAGTCTGCTGTGTACGGATATAAATAATTCCTGCATGTGTAGCTTTGACCTTTAGAGAAAACACTAACATTAATTAAGACTTGTTGTAGGTAGATTTTTCCCCCTGCCAACTGCATAAAATAAATCAATAAGGTGTTACATTTGACCATTTTTTTATTTTTTTCCCCATTATATTTTTTAGTATTATTTCTGTATAGTGCAGCAACAAACTACCATTATCTTTGTATGTCTAGATCTGTTTCCTGACATTCTTTGGGGGAATCAATGCACTCCAATTCCAATGTACCCAAAGTGTATTAGCCCCTTGAAGGGGGTAGTTCTTTTTTGGTACATTGGAGTGCCTTGATTCCTCCAAAGTATGCTAGGAAACAGGACCAGAAGAGCAAAAATAATGGTGTGCTGTTGCTGGGAATAGTTTGGAGGATTCAGTTGCTCCAGATCTACCAACATAAAATTCCCTCCTTAATTAGACTAAAAAAAAACTCGTATATATTCTGAAGGAGTAATTTTTTCTCGTACCAATGTTTACATACTTTGTCTGTCATGTCATTATTTTATTATTTCATTTATTTTTTGCATGATTTTTCACTTTGTGTTCATTGTGGTTAAAAAAACATCGTCTCGTCTTGATTTTATGTTTTATATACGTAGAAAGAATAAACTCGCCATGTGTGTCTAGTGAGGCTTTGTAATATTATATATAAAAAAGAACATATTAACAAACAGCAACTTGTTAATTGTACAGAACACAAACTAAAAATTTATGTGATCATTTTAACACATGAATTCAATCGTATTTTCACACTTTTCTAATTGTCTTCGAGTGGGATGTAGTTGTGTATTACTAGCAGTTATTCTCCTACATCATTTCTGTTTAAAAAAAATATATATGTATCTTCTTAGAGATGGAAATGCATTGCTTGTTTGTTAATTTTATTTCATTTTTTTTGTATTCATAATTTTTCCATCACATATATATACATCTTCAAGACTTTTGTATTATTATCATGGATACCGTACCCATACATCTTCAATATTAATTATCGGGGATATCATAGAAAGCGTAGATAAACTTCTTCTAGACAAGACCACAATTATTTTTCCCGATAGTGTGCGGTACAATGTTGGTGGTGGTGGTTGTGGAATGAGGTGAATGAGAGTGTCCCTTGGCGGTCATCTCATGTGTTAGTCAAGCATTACTTAGTCAGTCTCTTCTCCTCCTCCTCCTCCTCCTACGTCTCCTCCTCCTACTACTACTTCTCCTCCTCCTCCTACCTCTTCCCCTCCTCCTCCTACTTCCCCTCCTCCTCCTACCTCTTCTCCTCCTCCTACCTCTCCTCCTCCTACCTCTTCTCCTCCTCCTACTTCTCCTCCTCCTCCTCCTCCTCCTTCTCCTTCTCCTTCTCCTCCTCCTCCTCCTCCTACTTCTCCTCCTTCTCCTCCTCCTCCTCCTCCTCCTCCTCCTCCTCCTCCTCCTCCTCCTCCTCCTCCTCCTCCTCCTCCTCAAGCAGCAACTCCCCCTTTGACGTACCTGCTTCCCTCCCCTCAACCTTAACTTCCCAATGCCATGAATATTCTCACCTGTCGTCTCGGTGGAACAATTGCTTACAGTACGAAAAGAGTTTGTCTCAGTTCATTTTACCCCTTTTACGACTGCTGTGAATATTTGAATCTGGTCTATCGTCTCGGTGAAGGTACAGTACTTGCTTAATTAACAATACAAAAAAGAATTAGTATCAATCTCTGTTAGAACTGCAATAATTTAATGGGTAATACAGTTTTGGTAGGTTTGTAGCAACAGTACTGATTCATGCACTATTATTTGTCACTATTATTTTTTTAATTTGCTCCTGTTTCCTGGCATACTTTGTAGCCAACAAAAAGCTATTATTTACCAAAAGTGTATTATCCCCTTAAGTCAAATGTGAATCTCTTTTATCATCTCTGGGAAATACTTGCCAGCAATATGGAAATAGTGTCTCAGTCTTTATTGGCATTGCTGTGAATATCAGCATATGTGAATCCGTATGTAGAAAGGGACAGCATATGTGAATCCGTATGTAGGGAGGGACAGTATATATGTGTGTGAATCCGTATGTGTAGAGACAGGCTCGTGTTGGGACGAATTGGGCAACTTCTGAAGGGAAGATGCGACCGATAGGAAAATGAAAAAGAAACACTGTCGCTGCTGCCTCCCTGCCTGCCTGCCTGCCTGCCAGGTCCAAGGGGCTAGAGAGGGAGAGGCTACATGCATGGCCGAAAGAAACTGATGTGAAATATGAATAGGATGAGAAATACGAGAGAAGAAAATCAAGAAATAAGTGAGAAGGAGATCAAGAATAAGAATGTGGATGAAATAAGAGAGAGAAAGATAGAGAAAAAAATTGTTAGATAATGTGGTTGGAATAAGTGAGAGAAAGATCAAGAAAAAGAATGTTAGATAATGTTGATGAAAAAAGTGAGAGAAAGATCGAGAAAAAAAATGTTAGATAATGTTGATGAAAAAAGTGAAAGGAAGATCGGGAATAAGAATGTTAGGGTAATGTGGATGAAAGTTATGTGGACGATCGTAGTGGAAGAATGAATGAATGTTAGTTTTTCTGGATATATAATTAATTCTCGAGGCAGATACGGTGGTTAAAGTGTTTTATCTAATTAATTATAAAGGTAAGTGTTAATTATAAAGAAATACATCATCCTCGTTAATTACTTTCACACACACACACACACACACACACACACACACACACACACAAAAACACACACACACACACACACACACACACACACACACACACACACACACACACACACACACACACACACAAACAAAAGACACGTGTTATGTCTTACACCAAGAGAAACGGTCTATTTATTTAATATATAGATGAAGGGTGGGTGAGAATAGAGCGTCATCAGAATGTGTGGGTGAAGCGAGGACAAAGTTGACAGTGATTATAAAAAGCTCTCACTGATTTTCAACAAGTGGGAATAATTGGTGTCTCTAATCACTCTCTCTCTCCTCTCTGGATTTTCACTCATGCATCCCTGTATTTTTCCCTCGATACTCTCTCTCTCTCTCTCTCTCTCTCTCTCTCTCTCTCTCTCTCTCTCTCTCTCTCTCTCTGTTTTGCCTGTATGTCTGTATGTTTTGTGTGTCATCACCACTATATCTTTTTCTTCGCTCCTGTATATCTATCTGTATCTATCTAACCCCCCCTCTGCTACTTACTCTACTCTCTATCTCGCTCATTCTTCCACCTATATATCTTCTATAATTGTTGCTGTCTGTGTCTGCTATTTTTTATTCATATTTTATGCCTCTGTTTCTGCCTCCCTCTTTTTCTGCACTCCTTTCTCATCTTTTGCGTTTTTCTTTTACCCCAAATTTCTTCCAAGTGTCTAATTATTGTATATCTTAGCTTCCATCTAAACTTCTAAAGTAATATGATCCAGTCTTGCAAACACTTTCATATCCATAATCTTTCGTCTCATCTTCCTTCATTCGTCTTAAATTCTTCAACCACATTTTCATATATAATTCTATGATGTAAGTAAATTTTTTAGGGGTATATATACTCTTTTCCCAAACATGACCCTTGCGTTTCACCCTTTACCTTACCTTAGTGACCCCATCATTTCAGAACTCACTTACATCTTTGCATCACCATTCTATCCCTCCACTTAACTAACATTAACCTCTCACTTGTCTTGTCTCCCTCTCACATCCCTCTTCTCTCTCTCTCTCTCTCTCTCTCTCTCTCTCTCTCTCTCTCTCTCTCTCTCTCTCTCCTGTATATCGGTGTTCGTGAGGTCTTATGTTTATCTGCAGATCAGGACTCACCACCGCGAATTATTTTGTCCGCATTACTGATGTTTGTTTGATAATTCCGACTCACGCACCTTCTCGCCACCCGCAATGCATTTATTTCCGGCCTGTGTTCGGTTATTATGTGGGTTTTTCTTACTTTCCAAGCGTTCATCTATTGTTTATGTACCAAGTATGTATTCTTTCCGATATCATTACACACACTGCTACACAACCCATCTCTGATCATAACACTGTTTTAACTTGTAGGTTGGTGGAGTTGTACTGTGTGTGTGTGTGTGTGTGTGTGTGTGTGTGTGTGTGTGTGTGTGTGTGTGTGTGTTATCACGTTCTGATGTAATCCCCATTCTTGACCCGAGGTGCAGGTCAGAGAGTAAAAACCCACGTCTGTACTAGATCTCGCAAGCACACACACACACACACACACACACACACACACACACACACACACACACACACACACACACGTAAGCAAAATTATGTGATGTTGGGAAAACCCCATAAAACATATTAATTGTCTGGAACCTGAACTCATATGATTGCCTGACTATAATTAACATTGGAGTTGAAGTCGGGTTAGAATATCAACATCAGACATTTGAATCCAAGATGGTGATAGTAATAATTTGCCTTACCATTAAAATACCTCGTCTCTCTCTAATAATTCTTCACACAAACAGTTTACTTAGAGTGTGACCAATACTGTTATATATAATCAGCTTGGGTTTCTAAAGGGATCAGTGCATATGCCTGGAGCTCCAATATTTATATTTATATATTTGTCCAAAACTCTTGATTCCAGGACTGTTGGTGTGTTGTGTCCAGGACTAGTGTTGTGTTATGTTGTGTCCAGGACTGTTGTTGTGTTGTGTTGTGTTGTGTCCAGGACTGTTGTGTTGTGTTTTGTTGTGTTGTGTTGTGTTGTGTTGTGTTGTGTTGTGTCCAGGACTGTTGTTGTGTTGTGTTGTGTTGTGTCCAGGACTGTTGTTGTGTTATGTTGTGTTGTGTTGTGTTGTGTCCAGGACTGGTGCGTCATCGTGCAGTAACCGGAGCTCTCTAATTACTGACCAGCTCCATCAGCCTGCGTTAATTACAGGTCAATTAAGTCGGGCGTGTGGCTCCACCCCGGCTGTGTGCACCAGGATGTACATACACTCAGGTATACATGATGGGTGTTCATGAAGTTTGCATGAACTGTACATAGTAAAGTATTGATTATAAAATATACAGGAAGAAGAGTAAATATGACTGTATAATATATACTGAACTGTACATATTAAAATGTACATACTAAAGTAATTCGTAACCTGTATATAAATTTACAATAAATTGAGAATTTTGAAAAGTTATAGGTAGAGGTCATTAGTAAGCTATATAACAAAAAGGGAAGATGAATATAAAATGACTCAAGTTTCTCTAATGTATGTTAATCCCTGCATGCATGGATGTTGACTATGATTGATATCAGTAACACATGCATAGGTTTACTTAATTAAGACAGAAGGTGGACGAATCTTTGAGAGTCGTCCTTCTCAGTCTGAATCCTGAATGGCATCTGATTTATTTATGATGTGGATGTTTTCACTCCTTTGGTGGCTACTCATAGTAAAATAAACCATTGCAGGTTGAGCATAAGACTTTTGGATATAATTATACAGGATATCATATACTGTACTGATGAATTTAAAGGCTGCTTTGTACTCAGTATGGGGTGTATTGTGCGGCTTTGTATATACATAGAGATACAGGTATTTGCTGATAAGTATTCATTACGTTGTCGGCAATTTGAACTGGACTTAATGTATGTCTTGTGATGCGACCGATGACGTACGTTTGTAAAAATGATTAAATATTGGACTTTGGGTTTGGAACATTGTTTTTTACTACATTTTATAAGCTGTACCAAACGCAGAATGAAAGATGACAGTCACGTATCATTGTTCAAGTGATACAAATTTTCGTCACACCCGTTCAAGAAAATATTGTGGGATGTAATTAAGGGAATATCACTTTTGGTTCATTGGAGCCCTTCGATTCCTCTAAAGTATGCCAGAAAACAGGACCAAATTAACCAAAATTATGGTAGCCATTGGCTTGGACTAGTTTGGAAGAATCAGTTGCTCCAGATTTACCAACACATTACTTCCTCCTTAATTAAACTCTGAGTACTCTCCTTCCCCTTTTATCCCTAAGAAATGGGCAAGTTACTCTACCTGGCAAGCCAAAGCCAGCGATTGGAAAACAATGGACGAACTCCCTTCTTACTCTCATTTGTTTACACGGCATTGTCAGATTATTTGGGATCCGTAGGTAGTGTTCCTTAATTACAGATATAATTTTAGATACATCCATTTAGAGAGTTGAAGCACGAGTGGTGTGTCGACAATTGTAAGTTATTTTAACATTAGTACTATTATACATTGGGCAATATTAAAGCACTCTGACATCTCCAATCCTTCTGTTTAGTTTGTATAGACTGATAGCTGGATAGATTGATAAGGATAATTACTTCAGTTTATCTCGTCCTCATTCTCAGATATTTATGATACGGATGCCAGATACTTCCCACAAGGGTCAGGGAGTTATATGGAGAACTGTACATAATGAACAGGACGAGGCTGAGAGTACATATCTTGGAGTGGGAGGTCTGGTGGTAGTATACTTAGGAAATGTGCTGTACATGTTACATTTGGTGGTGTTATAAATATATCTAACGTGGTAGCGTACATGTAATTATCTAAACTGATGGTGTACATGCATGAAATGATACGTTGTGGGGGTGTACATGTGGGGGAGGCGGCTATAAGTGGAAGTGTACACGGGGGAAGGGGGGGGGGGCTATAAGTGGAAGTGTACACGGGGGTAGGTGAGGGGGGCTGTATGTGGAAGTGTACATGGTGGTGTACAGAGGTGGTGTGTAATGTTGTAATGATCGCTGTTATAATTAAATCAATATATCCTGGTAGGGGTGTGTGTTGTACTGTACACTGGTGCTGTACTTAGTAGTGAACACTGTACTGTACTGTCGAGAGCGTACACCATGAATTCTGTACATAATATACTAGTAACATCAGTATTATATGGGTGTGTCTAGAGAAACCATTACAACATCCTCAACCTAAGAGTCAAAACAAACAATCTACTGAAATAAACCTGTGACTGACCATAATAATTAACCCTTGATGAGTATCGGCTCATTATTCATATACTAACTTGAATCATCAATTATTTATTCCCTCGAACAAACTTCCCTCCGTCCTCTGAAACACACACACCCATGATTTTAAACGGCGCAAATCTTGTAACCCCATGAGGGAGGCTGAAGGACGAAAAACGAAGGAAATGACTGTGTTTTCATGTATTAGAATGTTTCGACTAAGGATCATTACTGTTAACGGTGCGATATCCAGCCAGTGCATATATTACCACGTGTACGTATAGAGTCAAAACCCCCTTCGTAAATATATTAATCACCGGTCATGTTGATAAGACCGTGACGCAGAGCTGAAGTCCACACCATTCTCAGGTCGGGTTGGGTTGGATATGACGCTGACGGAGATTGGTGGATGGCGGTGCTGAAGGTTTGTACAGTACTAGAGGATAAATAGTATAAGGTTTGTACAGTACTGGAAGATAAATAGTATAAGGTTTGTACAGTACTGGAAGATAAATAGTATAAGGTTTCCAATTGCATGTGGTTTCTATTCATAATGATCATAGGTAATATATTTTTTTTTTTCCTTTGGTGATTTGATACCTTTATTATCATTTATGTTTCTTTATCTTTATTATTATCTTCTCATTTGGTTCTTATTTTTTCTTTTATATTTTCTTCCTTATGTTCTTTTTCTTTTTCTGTCTTATCCTTCTCCTGTTCCTTTTCTTCTTCTGTCTTCTTCTCCTGTTCCTTTTCTTCTTCTATCTTGTCCATCTCCTGTTCTTTTTCTTCTTCTGTCTTCTTCTCCTCATCATTTTCATCATCATCATCATCTTCAGTATAAATTTAACAACCTGGCATATTATCTTCTAAGTAGATAAAATACAACTTCTTAAGGGGGTGTGGGAGTAGGGGGGCAGGCTTGGGGTGGGTAAAAAGCCTGTCCCCCTATTCCCGCACCCCCATAAACCCCAATCCCACTTCAACTGTCGGTCATCTTGTCTCATGATAATTCACCATATGGGGGAAGTACTTTATTGGTAAATCTGGAGCAACTAATTCCTCCAGGATATTCCATGCAACAGGCCACTACCCACCATTAGTTTTGTTCATCTGTTTCCAGGCATATAGTTTGGAGGAATCAGGCGCTCCAATGAATCAAAAGTGTATTACCCCTTTAACTAACAAATGCTGAAATGATCATATCTGAGTGTCGAATTATAAATATCACATGTTTGTCCACACACACACACACAAAAAAAAAAAAAAAACTCATTCCACGAACTGCCAAATCACTGCAGCTGAATCAACCCAACAGGTATAAAATCACGGTCCCTAACTAAATTGTACGTGTGTAAAGTTAGATCAACCCACGAACTCTGTGTACAACTCGTCTTAACTAAAAGTAAGCCAAACTCTCAATTCACCTCCATTCCCAAATAAAGTCCATCAGCCTATAGGAAAGTCACCCTACGTGTTATGTTTGTCTCTGTTATCGGTGGAAGCTTCAGGGACCTTGTGGTGTTATCAGAAAATTGGAGATAAATGAGTCCTTCAAATATTGTCACGAAACACCAACTAGGCCTATATATATGGAAGGAGCTTGTTTCGTGGCATGATCAGGTGAAATCAAAAGCCTCCAAACTTCATACAGAATTACAGGGTCCTTAAGTCTAGTGTACAGTAATGTCAACTCGTCAACAATCGACACCAAATTTATCCTGTAGGTTTCAAATTAAAATATTCTTACTCTCCCATCGAACCTGTGACACCAAAATATTGTCACTATATTGCAGGGGGCCATTTATACGAAGACAGTGTAGAGTCAAGCTGCTCATAATTACAGGTACACTTCTCTAAGCCTGAACCTCCACGTTGAATTCTGATATTTGTATGAAGAGAAGGGAGGACAACTTTTGAGTGTGTCCTAGAGGAGAATTCACAGCATGTTTTTGGCACTTCCGTTGTACTCTTACCGAAACAATCGTTGAAATTCCGACCACTGACCGAGAGAGCTTTAAAAAATGAACAGGAAAGCCAAATGTCCTTCGCATGTTTCAAGATGTTCCAGTTTTTTAGGACCCTGTGATTCTGTATGAGATTTTGTGAGTTCTGATTCCTCCTGACTAGGCCTATACCACAAATCGAGCTCCTCAATAAAGCTAGTGTTTCATGGCAATGTTTGAAGGATTCCCGAACCTCCAATTTTCTTACTACATCAGGGGTCCTTAAAAGTCAAGAAGTGAAGAAGTATTTATTTGTGTTGTTGATCAACCAGGGTGGCCAATTCTCCTGGCATTAACCCACCTGGACGGTACAGAAGTTTACGACAAATTAATGATTCCCAAATAGTAATAGGTAGAGGAGGATTTAAATTATAAAATATTTCTTTACTCAGGTTCACACACACACACACACACACACACACACACACACACACACACACACACACACACACACACACACACACACACACACACACACACACATGCATCGGTCCACATACACAAGCCTCTTCTTTTCAGCTGCTTCCAAGAACTACATCACAAGGCATAATAATTTGGCTCTGAATAACCCCTCACAAATTGAACATGCAGACATAAATATTTTGTTGTCATATGTTTTAATTACTGTTATAATGTTTATATCTGTGCAGGTGTAGGCCCATATACCTAAAAAGTAATGAGATAAAGACTATAAGGACGATTGGTGCTATACTCAGGTTATATTTGATTCACTATATAGTCATACATAGGACCAATAATGTCAGTCTTCGTTCTCCATTTGATTTTATATGTTTATATGTATATGTGTGAGACTATACAGGTATGAATGGTTACATGTATATATGAGAGGTGGGGGGGGGGGGGTGACAGGGTGAGTCACAGTCAGACCAGTGATGGAAATAACAAGTGTGAGGCAATGGGGAGTGGTTAGGAAGGGGGAAACAGGGGGATATAGGAGTGTGGAAGGGAGAGGATATTCCAAGAGTGTGGGATGGGTGATGAGGAGTGAATTGGGAGCTGCAGAAAAGGAAAAGGTTGCATAATATGGAAGGGGAGGGGGTGTAAGTTAGTCTGGAAAAGGAGGATACAAGGAAATGTGTAAAAGAGAGCAGCTTTCAGGTAGACGAGAAAGTAATTTGGATATTGAAGTTTGGATGAATAAGGTTTAAAAGAAGAGAAGAAAGGGATGAGTACAGATAAAGGAGGAAGAAATAAATATAATGAATGGGGATAAAGAAAGGAT
>JAWZYT010004038.1:0-72500 GCA_034508575.1 Petrolisthes manimaculis
CATCCATACCACACACATACCCATATTACTACTACATACTATATATAGTAACACACCAAATATATAATATATACAAACTTATGTCAATATTAAATGTTTTGGTAGTTATATAAATATGTTTTTATAGATTTTTATAAAAATTGATAAGCTACCATTATAGAGAAGAGTTTTAATTCTTAATTCTGAACTGTGGACATATGAGATTGACATTATTACCACGAGGTGTTGTATAAATGTACATACCACTCTCAAAGCTTCACCTCCACAATATTCTGTAAGATGTTTGTATATATTTAATTAGTACAAAATATTTATGAATGTTTGTGAAATTAAGAAAATTTTGTGTATTTATTATATTTCGTGTGGACTGAAACCTATTCATATAAAATATGCATCTAAAGATTTTATTTTGAGCTATTGATAATTTTTTAATGAAGGACTGGCAGGTACAGGTACATGCCCAGACTGATACACAATAGGTGATGTGGGGGTAACAAAGTGTATAGTAAATACTAATGAGGGGATTCAGGTGTCAGAAAATTACGAATTCTGAATAAAACTGCCACACATTCTTGCTAATTTACTCGTAACAAGTGAGATCTGTTGATTCCAATTCATATTCTCATCTATACAAACTCCACAAAAATGTTGTGAATTTTACTCTGTCTAATGTGTTTCCTTCTATGGTTACAGGATGAATGTTATGTTGTAGTGGAACGGTTTTGAAATAATATATAATTAGTTTTGTGCGATATTCAAACTTAAATTATTTATCTTAATCCAATGATTAATTTTTCTTAATTCTCTGTAATTAAATTCATATGAAGATCATTAACGTTTATATTGTCCATTAGTAAATTTGTATCATCTGCATAAATGGTGTATTTGAATTTTGAACTTGCATTAACAATGTCGTTTTATATAGATGAGAAAAAGTATCGGTCCTAAAATTGAGCCCTGTGGTACACCTTTGTTAATTGTCATAAAGGAAGAATGAGTGGAGTTACAGTATACAGATTGAGACCTATTGATTAAGTAACTTTCAAATGAGTTTGTAGATGAATACCTCTAACACCATAAATGATTAAGCTTAATACAACAAAATTTTGTGATTTAAAGTATAAAGAATATTCCTATTAAATAATGTTTTTTTTTCTAAATATTGATATACATTAGAGGTGAACTGTAATATGGCTGTTTCTGTTGGAACGACCTGCCCTCAAACCATGCTGACCTGTCCAGTTAGTAGATTATTATATTCAAGAAATGATACAAGACGGGAAGTAATGACTTTTTTCAAAGACTTTGCTGAATGCTGGAAGTATTGAGATAGGCCTGTAATTTTTAATATCGGATCTCTTGCCTGATTTGTAGAAGTGGTATAACTTTAGCTTTTTTTTAGTGCATCAGGAAAAATACCTAGTTTTTTAATGTTAAGTTCACTATGTGTGTTAATGGAGCAGATATGATATTAGCTGTATGTTTTAAAACAACTGTGTGTGTGTGTGTGTGTGTGTGTGTTCCTTAGTGCCAAATAGGAGACATCAGGGGCAGAAGTCAGTATTGAGGATGGTGTGTGTGTGTGTGTGTGTGTTCCTTAGTGCCATAATAGGAGACCACCAGGGCAGAAGTCAGTATTGAGGATGGTAATAAAAAATCAAGTACCTGATAATAGACACCTGGTTACTCAAATGGGACAAGTATCTTTCACCACCTATGGGGCTGTACCACTCATTTCCTGTGTCCAACTGTACATTGGAGTGCCTTGATTCCTCCAAAGTATGCCAGAGAAACAACAGGGACCAGAGAGAGAGAGAGAGAGAGAGAGAGAGAGAGAGAGAGAGAGAGAGAGAGAGAAGAGAGAGAGAGAGAGATGGGGGGGAGAGAGAGAGCAGAGAGAGAGAGAGAGATTGTTTAGTTATTATGGAGAATCTACTTATTTGACGTCACACACACACACACACACACACACAGTATATTATCCACCACACCATTCGCCATGTATGTGCGTCACGCGAGCTGAGAGAGAGAAAGAGAGAGAGAGAGAGAGAGAGGAGAGAGCACACACACACAGTCATTGAGAGTGGTACGGTAATGTATTTGTGTCTTACGTTGACGGATGAGTAACGGAGAGATGAAACTATTTCAAGGAGAGATGATTCACACACCACAACCACACACACCACACATATCTATCTATCTATCTATTCATGTATCTATATATATGGACCAACAACTCTATTACCATACAAGACATTAAAATGATCCCAATACCATCCACTCACCCTACGTTACAGTACAGACGTTTTTCAAGCATTGTGTGTTGACTGTGTTGCCACTAACCTTCTTCCGTGTTCCCACTGCCCTCGATAAGTCACATCAAGTGACACTTGAATCATCGCGGGACCAATGAGTCAGGCGCCAAACGTGTCAACTTATAACGTATATCATCTTGTCCCTGAGCCAGTAATAACACGTATAGGCGACCAACCAACACGTCCTTATAGCCGAGTCTGGAGATGCCAACAATCAATGCGTTCATGGCGGTATCTGTGATGTGTTGTGTTGTTGTCAGGGCAGGGAGGGAGGGACCTGTTGAAAAGATGATAAACAATACTCCTGTACATTATATCTAAAAATAGTTTTGTACATGTCAACAGTTGGTGTGTTCCATTTCCTGTGTTTTGTTGTTGTTGTCAGGGAGTTAGTGACCCGTTGAAAACATGATAAACAATAACTATCACCACTACCTCTCGTTATCCCAATTAAAAACACTAATTACAATTAACCATGTATCACCACTACCTCTACCTCCCCTCTCCATCCTATTCTTCACCCCTTCCCGTTCCCCCAATTATAAACATTAATAATAACAAACTTCCTACCCATCTATCGCCATACACTACCTCAACCTGCCACCCTAATCCTTCACCACTACCCAACCCCCTCTCTCTTCCCCTACTCGTCAATCACTACCACTACCACCTCCTCCCCTCCTTCCATATTCTTTCATCACCATCCAACCAATCCTCTCTTCCTTCAACACTAACTATTATTATTCGTAGCCTGATACCACCGCCACCACTTCCTCCCCTTCCCACTTTATTGGCCCACCACTACTCTCCCTCCACTTTCACCCCCTAACGGGAACCACCTTGACGTGGTGGGGGGCTTGTGTGTCTCTGAGACCTGGCGAGCTAGACTAGAGGGGGCTCCGACCCCTGCTCTGCCCTGATTTCGGGGAGAGAGGGCTTCCCATGCTAGGAAGATCGCTAGTGAAAGATCATACTAAATAGTTCCCATCTTTCAGTTCAACTGTCCCTCTTTTCTTTTTCTTTCCTTCCTGCTTGCTGTCACACCTCTCTATTACTTTTTTCTGGTGCTATAGGACCAGATATCCATCAATTTAAAAACATCCTCCACTTTCATAGTCCCACCACTCCCTTCCTTCCTTCCCCCCCAACACTAACTATATAATTCGTAGCCTGACACCACCCCCACCACCACCACTACTCCCCTCCTCCCTTTTCCGAGCTGGTGCCAAGAATGTCATTTGGGGTAGCGTGTTTGTCCTGCTTTTTACAATGTGACATTATCTGGTGGTAGAGGTGGGGAGAAGTTTGTGTGTGAGAGAGAGAGAGAGAGAGAGAGAGCGAGAGAGAGAGAGAGAGAGAGAGAGAATATAATTGTTTTAAACATGCATCTGTACACAGAAAGAGAAAGGTTTTAACCACACACACAGAAAATTACTGAGAGAGAGAGAGAGAGAGAGAGAGAGAGAGAGAGAGAGAGAGTCTAGAGAGAATATAATTAAGATTTTTAACCAAGAATCCAAACATAGAAAGAGAAAGGTTTTAATCACACACACACACACACACACACAGAGAGAGAGAGAGAGAGAGAGAGAGAGAGAGAGAGGAGAGAGAGAGAGAGAGAGAGAGAGAGAGAGAATTAAGTTTTAAACACAGAGTTAATTATTCATGATAGCATCTCTCTTGCCATTGATTTTTTTTGTTTGTGTTGCTTTAATCTCGTTATGGTACATGTGTTAAGAGCAATGAACACTACGTCAACACACTGGCTATTAATGTATGTGTGTGTGTGTTTATGTGTATTGGTGTGTGTGTTTATGTGTATTGGTGTGTGTGTGTTTATGTGTGTATTGGTGTGTGTGTGTGTTTATGTGTATTGGTGTGTGTGTTTATGTGTGTATTAATGTGTGTGTTTATGTATGTATTTGTGTGTGTGTTTATTATTGTGTGTATGGGTATTGTCTGTAACTTATTAATAGTGATGCGGCCAATACTTTAATTAAGGGTTTGGACACCCCTTCGGCCCCATCCACTCCTTTTCAATTCTTCATCTGTCCCTCATTTCCTTATAATTCCTTCCTGCCTGATGTCACACCTCTCTATCACCTTTTTCTGATGCTATATGACCTCGCTGTGGCGCTGTATGTATGTGTGTGTTTATACTGTATATATCCACGTGTATGTGTGTGTATTTGTATGTATGTGTGTGTTTATATATATCCACGTATATGTGTGTGTGCATTTGTATGTATGTGTGTGTTTATATTTATCCAAGTGTATGTGTGTGCATTTGTATGTATATGTGTATAATTAACAGCAGTGTATGGTTGTCTCTTATCTCATACGCACACACATACCTACCTCTCAATACATACAAACATACAATAGGGTACAGTATCCATTCACACACACACAGACCCTGCCTTAACTTAACTTAGCCTTCCCATTGTTGGCTCTTGAACAATAACAAACCCCACATACAGTCCCATTCCACCACCACTGTTGACAATGTTCATGTTGTACCCTTTTATCACCATTTCTACGGAACCATAATTGAGAGGATGAGAATTAATTACCTTCATATTTGCTGTCCTGCCTTTCCTTCTCTTTTCTTTGTGTTTGTTGTCCCTTATTTCCTTCTAATTCCTTTATGTTTGTTGTCCACCTTTCCTTCTTTTTCCTTAGTTTTTGTTGTCCCTCTTTCCTTTGTTTGCCATCCCTCTTTTCTTTTGTGTTTGCTATCTTTCCCTTTCCTTTGTGTTTGCTGTCCCTCCTTTCCTTCTATTTCCTCTGTGTTTGCTGTCCTTTTCCTTCTATTTTCTTTGTTTGCTGTATCTCCTTTCCTTTTTGTTTGCTGTTCCACCTTTCCTGTGTTTTTGCTGTCCCTCCTTTCATTGTTTCAGGATATATTCACGATTTGTTTACTGTAAATCCACCCTGGATATACAATGAATAAATACTTGTATCCACCACTTACTTCATTTTACACACATTGTACACCACTAAATGTTTTCCCAGCCTTGTGTTATTCATTACCATACACACACTAAGTGATTGACTGAGCTTACTGAGCCTGTGTTAAAAAGATAGTGTGTGTGTGTGATAATTTAAATGCATGACCGATTTGTGTGTGGGACAATTTATATGTAAGACCATCTGTGTATATGTTCCCAGGCTTATGTTATTTATTTAGCCTGTGGTAAATTTATCTGTTACCTGGTATAGTTTGGAGGAATCATTAGCCTTCCATTTCAACAGTAATGTAAGTGATTAATAATAGGGGTTTATTGTACAGTTTTGGTGCATCTGGAGTTACCGATTCCTCCAAACTATACCAAACAACAGGAATATATTATATTGATTGATTGGGCCTGTTTTCTGGCATGCTTTGGAGGGTTCAAGGCATTCCAATGTACCAGAAGTGTACTATTACCCCTCTTAATTAAGGGACCCTGTGATGTAGTCAAAAAATTGAAAGTAAACGAGTCCTTCAAATATTGTCACGAAACACACACACACCTATATAGGAGCTTGTTTCATGACATAGTCAGGAGGAATCAGAAGCCACCATTTCTCATACATGATCACAGGGTCATTAAGGGGAAAACCTGTTGACAAATTGGAAGGCTACGGAATCCTCCTAACTATGCCACAAAACAAATCCCCTATTAGTAGCATTGAATGTGTCTATTTTCTGGCATAGTTGGGAGGAATCAGTAATCTTCCAATTTACCAACAAGAGAATCTCGCCTTGATGTTATTTTTAATGAGGGATCTGTTTCATGGCAGTTTGGAGGAATCAGAAACCCTCCACTTCACCACCAACTCACTACAATACACCACCAATACTGGGCTGTATGCAAGAATGTCCATGGTTTTTGCAATGGTGTGGTACTGATACAACAGCTCTCTAGTGGTGTGTGTTTATGTAGTCATCGTACCACAACATTGTATGCAAGAACATCCATGGTGTTATGACGGCTCTATAGCAGTGTAGTGTTTCTATCGAGTTGTCATACCACACCATCGTATGCAAGAATATCCATGGTGTTTACAATGTGTGGTACTGGTACGATGGCTCTGTAGTAGTGTAGTGTTTCTATAGTCATCATACACCTTCGTCAACACACACACACACACACACATGTATGTTCTTGCATACAGCACGTTGTTTATTCACTAAAGTAATATTTCTACTCGTACCCAAATTAGGAAATACAATAACATTTATTTTTGTACATGTACAGTCAGCCTCAGGAATTGGTACACAGAGCATTGGTTAAAAGAATTGTCTCTATTCTACACACACACATACACAATATTATACATACTGTACAGTTGTCAAAAGAGAAATTGAGACATATCTTGATGGAACTTTAACCATAGTAACATTCACATCTATTTGTATGGACTATAAGCATGTATAACAGAAGGAAATATACATATCCTTCTATAATACATACTTATGATCCCAACAAACTATGGACATTACTATATTCAATGTTCTATCAGTAATTGTCGCAATTCCTCTTTTGGCAACTGTACATACATACATACTGTAGGCATTGTTCTGCTGACCAAACAACATGGACTCTGTGATCGTGTATAATTATTGTAGCCTTCTGATTCTTCCTGACCATGCCACTAAACAAGCTCCTTCCATATACAGTAGGTGTGTATATTTTGTGGCAATATTTGAAGGACTCGTTTACCTTCAATTTTCTAAGTACTGGTGTTGGAAAATTAATGTACTAAATATTCTACACGTAGTCGTAATTAACCATTGAATATTACTAGAAAAGATTGGTGTTTGAAAATTAATGAACTGTGTCTTGTCTTTATTCTGAACATACATACATACTGTACTATTGACACTAGAAATGTTTGGTGTTTTGGAAATTAATGTACTGTAATGCCTCTTGTCTTTATCCTGAACATAGTCAATTCTCATTTTACACTGGCATTATGTATGTGAAACAGAGTGTGTGTAATGAATGTATGTACTGTACAATGAGGGTTTTCTGTACACAGTTTCATTACACAACCAATATCAAAGTGTAAAATGAGAGTTAACTATACATACATACCATAAGCATTGTTCTACCGAGTTTTCAAGCTGTTACGAACCCTTGGTGTTTATGTCACGGTTGGTGTATACGAATTCCCGAGGTCGACTGTACACACCATAAATTCAATATGCTGAATAGGAAATAATGTTTATTTTTCTTTATATATACACGTACATACAATAAATTTTAATACAGTCCACCTACTCACTTGTACACAAAATTTTAACCCCATATGACACCAACATGTGGTTTTACTGATTTCTCCAATTAGGTGTTCAGTAGTGGTCATAAGACAGTGTCCATTCCACTATTATTATTTGGAAGGAGGGAGGGAGGAGGAAGAGAGGTAAGGAAAGTAAGAAGTAAAGGAGGGAGAGAGATAAGGAAAGCAGGAAGGAGGGAGAGAGGTAAGGAAAGCAAGAAAGAAGGAAGGAAAGAAGAAAGGAGAGAGGTAAGAAAAGTAAGACAGGAAGGAGGGAGAGAAGTAAGGAAAGTAAGATGGAAAGAAGGAGGATGGAGGGAGTGAGGGAAAGAGATAACTAATGTGTAATGGTGGTGATGGTGGTGATGTAGTGGTGTGTGTTAACGGATGGGCGTCCAGCTCTCAAGGACCTCAGCGTACTTCTTCCTCCCTGAAATAAAAATAAATAAATAAATAACAATAAATTAATAAATACTTGTGACACCACTTAACGGGATAATACACATCTAGTACATTGGAGCGCCTTGATTCCTCCAAAGTATGCCAGGAAACAACACCACCAGATTAACAAAAATAATGGTGGCCTGTTGTTGGTGTTGTTGCTTGGAGGAGTTTGGAGGATTCATTTGCTCCAGATTTATCACCGACACTGTAGCCTACTGTCCGCTTAAGGGGGTGCGGGAGTAGGGGACAGGCTTGGGGGGGGGGGGGGTTGGAGGTTGCAGCGATAGTGGGAATAAAGCCTGTCCCCTACTCCCGCATCTCCCTTCAGGTCCCTGTGATAGTGTATGAGACTTGGTGGCTTCTGATTCCTCCTGACTATGCCACGAAACAAGCTCCTTACATGTAGGTGGTGTTTCGTGGCAATGCTTGAAGGACTCGCTAACCTCCAATTTTCAGACACTGGATATGTAATGAATAAATACTCGTGTGTGTGTGTGTGTGTGTTCTCAGGCTTGTGTTATTCATTACCATACACACCAACCAAGTGATTGACTGACCCTGTGTTAAAAGGACAAATGTGCTAAATTTAATCAACTTATATTGAGGGAAATATACTATAAAAAACATACTTTTACTTATATACAGTGTAGAATATAATTGTACTGTATATAATATTGGCCATTATTTATATAGAGTTCAGAAGACCCTTGCTACAATACAGTACAAATAAATGTATGCATGTATCGGCTATATACTTAAGGGAGAGAGAGAGAGATAATAGTAAACTGAGTGCTGGCTGTGACTTACGTATGGGTGGGAAGTCTTCTGGGTGAGTGACGATGTAGTTGTATAGTACAGCATCTCTATGAGCTCCCCTCCTGTCCATCCAACGATCCAGAGTAAACCCAGTCACCACACCAAGGCTACCTGCTATCATGTGTTGCTGGATACCTGTAATGCAGATGCAGGATGAGACAGAGGAATAGGAATGGAGATTAATGCCCGTAGTTTTAAAACATTTGAGGGCCCTTACTGGAGCTCTATGAATTCTCCAAACTACTCCAGGCAGCAGATTCCCTATTAGAAACACTGAAGCGTTCTGTGGCCTGGATTATTTGGAGGGTTCATAGAGCTCCAGTAAGGGCCCTCAAATTTTTTAAAACTACGGGCCTAAGTACTGACATTATAACTGTTAATAATACAGTATTGTATATGTACTCGAGTTTGCCTGACTTTACCTAACCTTAACTTAACATGGATGGTAAACTTGTCCACACTCATGATGAAGAACTTTAATTAATTAATAAATGTCAATGTTGTGGTCATCATTTCCAGCCTTGGCAGAGTTTATTTTGAGGGACCTTGTGATGTAGTCAGAAAATTGGATGTTAGCGAGTCCTTCAAACATTGCCACAAAACACCACCCGTGTTGAAGTGTTAAGTATTAAAGCTCACATTATCCCTCATATGATAGCAGCCTTGTAATATTATGAATGCTCTTAAATACTCTGTTGTATTAAATGTTTGATATTTTATTATGAATCCCTTGGTATGTCATCTGTTTCTAGATAGCAAAAATATTTATTTAGGCAGATAATATTTGTTTGGAGATGCCAGGGTGATTGAGCTTGACACCCATAGGATTGTCAAGTTATTTTTTTTCTTTGTGAATAATCTAGAGACTGACGTTAACTCTGGTCTCGTTAGCTCACATTTGTTTTGATAATTGAAAAGAAGTACGAGTTGGTTGAAAACTGGGGGTGGAAATATTCCTTCTCAAACATTGGCAGTTTGAATGACCTGAAGATGTGGAAAGTGGTGCAGTCGGTCAGTTCATGAGGCAGTGAATATCAGACATGGTCAATACGTACTGTTGCAATAATAATAATAATAACAATAATAATGATATAACAACAACAAAATAGGAATAATAATTATATATGACTAACGTAAAAATGATTGTTAGGTGTCCCGGTACACATTTTTACGTTCTGTGTGAGTGTTGGGCACTAGTGCATACAGTACACCAAAATGCAAAAAAAGTTGAAAATGACACTTGGGGTGTAGTGATAAAACTAACCATAGGACATTATATCAAACAGCATCATTGTCTTTTCCAGCCCAATTTACCTGAAAAAGGATGACCTAACATATCCTGACCTAACCTAGCTGTTGGTGCAGGCAGTAGTTAACGCGTTTTTTTTTAAATATATACCAGGCCTTGGTCTCCATGCTGCAGGTAGCTCAATGCTAGGGAAATTGGTATCTATCTTGTATATTGCCATTTTGTAGCAGTGTTGCCATATCCAGCTAAGTCCCAGTATTTTGCCAGGGTCAGGTCCTGGTACGGTACTTTACCACGGTCCCAGTAGTTTGCCCAGTTTAGGTCCCGGTCGTCTGTTGTGGTCTAGGTTAGGTCAGGATAATTTCAAAATGCCCCCATTTGATTTTGATTTATCATGGAATTGTGATATTTCCAAAGATAATGCTATAGAAGAAATTGGGGTAAATATTGAATGAATTACCGTTATTGCGTATGGTTTTTCTACCTTCCTTACCCAATAATTTACACCATTCTAAGACTATTTTGTACTATGGCATTTCCTCCACAAATATCCCATTTCCAAAATAGGGCATATTGAAATTAATCTGACCTTACCTTACCTGACCTAACCTAGACCACAGCAGACTACCTGGACTTAAGCTGAACAAACTACCGGGAAATAACTGTGGTAAAGTACAGGAAGTGACCGGGGCAAAATATTGGGACCCATCCGGAGCTGGCAACACTGCTGTAAAACGGTAATTCTTTCAATAAATACTGGTACTTCTCTCAATATTTACCGAAAATGGGGCGGGCATCTCCAAGAGTAACATCATAAGTTAGATGAAAAGTGTTAAGAATGGTCTAAAATATACAATATAGGCCTATATAACGTTAGTAAACTCAGTACTTTAAATTTATCTAATAACTATATTAATAATAATAACAACAATAATGACAATACCAATAATAATAATAACAATAATAAAAACAACAATGACACAATACCGATAATAATAATAAATAACAACAATAATGACAATAATAATAATGATAATAGTAATAATAATAATAATAATAATAATAATGACAACAATAATAATGACACAATACCAATAATAAAAATAATAATAACAACAATAATGACAATAATAATAATGATAATAGTAATAATAATAATAATAATAATGACAACAATAATAATGACACAATACCAATAATAAAAATAATAATAACAACAATAATGACAATAATAATAATGATAATAGTAATAATAATAATAATAATAATGACAACAATAATAATGACACAATACCAATAATAAAAATAATAATAACAACAATAATCACAATACCAATAATAATAATGACACTATACCAATAATGACAATAATAATACTAATAATACTATGTGATCAAAATGGTGGTATGTATGTATGTATGTGACCGGTGACTATAACTTACCACTAAATACTGGTTTCCTGGCAAAGAAGTTCATAAACATTGCTCCAACAAAGCCAATACCACCACACACCACCGGGTAGTAGTAGTCTCGTAGTGTACCCCGGGCTGGTATGGCAGCGGTGGGGCTGAAATAGTCCGCAGGGTTAATCTCTAACTTCTCCTCCTCCATGTTGGTGGTCAGTGTTGCCAGATCCAGGTACTTGGTTTGTTGTTGTCTGCTCAGTGTTGCCAGGTCTCGTTGGCGGCGCTACCCTGTCTTTATAATTTCCCTTTTAAACTAACAACAGGGCGTTGTGTCACTATTTGGGTGATTTTTGATTGATGGATATTAGGCGCCGTAACAGCGAGGTCATATAGCGCCAGAAAACGGTGATAGAGAGGTGTGACAGCAAGCAGGAAGGAAATAGAGAGAAAAGAACGACAATTGAAGAACTAAAAGCTAATGCATTGCTGGGGCCGAAGGGGCGCCCAAACCCTTAAAGTATTGCTCACATCACTAATGTAGGAAATACCCCCCAACGGGGACTATTTGGGTGAACAGACTTAATTATACATGGTAACCATTTATTGGTATAACTATAAAAGGGTTGGTTCTCACACTCGTATAGGCCTAGGCTATCCTGGACACAGTAGTAAGGTAGGTGAGGGTTGTAGTTGTAGAAGATAAGCACCTTGTAGTGAGTGAGACTTGTCTGTGGTGACCGTTGGAAAGAGCTGGTGCTGCAGCCAGCAGGAGGCAGCGTGGTGTACTGGAGCTTCTTTAAACCTTGGGTAGGGGAGCAGTGGTGAGGTCCACGGCAGCAGCAAGAGGGGAGTGCAGCAGGTCGAAGGCTGTATACCTGTAGAGTATACAGTGCTAAACAAAAGTATGTGCCGGGTATAAACAAAATCAACTGAGTGTGATAGTCAAGATGTTTTACGTGTAGAAAAGGAGTAGTACACAAACTGATTCACTTTGATATAAACTTAGTTGGTAGAAAAGCAGGTTTTCCTAAACCCTTCCCAGAAAAAGAACCCCGAACCATTAGGTAATGTGGGTGTTTTACCATCCCACAAATGTAACGAGGGTTAAGTGTGTAACTCTCCTTACAGCCACAGGTGTACACAAACCATTAGGTAATGTGGGCGTTTTACCATCCCACAAATGTAACGAGGGTCAAGTGTGTAACTCTCCTTACGGTGGTAAATGTTACAACTTTGTGGTACAAGTAACAGAAAAGATGGACTCGTCTGACCACAATATGTTTAGCCATTTTTCATCAAGCCAAGCAAGATATTCCTTGGCAAAAGCAACTCTACGCTACATTTGCTTAAGAGTCATGATGGGTTTCTTTACAAGGCAGTGACTTGTGTACCCAAGGCAGGGAATGTGCCTGATCACCGTACATAATATTATACACTCCAATGTTTCAGGCAGTTCGTCGACAACACGAGCTGAGGTGCGAGGCTTCTTTTCATTGTCTCTTCAATATGGTCCTGGCACGAACCAACACTTTGGTAGGCCTTCCAGACCCATCATGTACAGTTGGACACATGAATGGGTGGTACAGCCCAGGTGGTGAAAGATAATCGTCTCATTTGAGTAACCAGTGACTATTATCAGGTACTTGATTTTTATTACCATCCTCAATACCGACTTCTGCCCCCGATGTCTCCTATTTGGCACTAAGGAACTCGACATGGTGAGAAATTGACCATTTTTCACTTGGGCTGTACCACCTATTCATGTGTCCAACTGTACCTCCTCTCAGGGAAATGTAGAACCACGTCACCAGTTGACTTTTGAATTTGCCGGCCTACTCTACCTGGCACACACTTTTGTCGAGCACTGTATGCGTCTGTAAAGCATTTTTTTTTTTGCTCGTTGGATTTCTTGGCTATCAACCAATGACATAGCCAAAGGTCATTAAGCCAATGGTACTCGATACTATGATTTCAGTCAGTTTCCATTCCATCAACATAAGTTATTTCCCATTCGAGAATTATATCAGTCATCTCCGCTTTAAAATTATATTACATTACTATAGCAAATACATACACAGGTGGAATTGAAGTGAACTTATGCTGCCGACTGTACATACACACTTCCCCTTAAGAGAATTAGTAACCATTAATTTATTAAAGTATCAATAGACCACAATTATACATTAAACATTTATTATTATAATTATACTACAGCCATTACATAAATTTAAACTAAAAATAGAATTAATCATTTTTATATTAATTAAACTTTCATTATCACACCAGTAATATTAGACTAAAAATGGAGAAAAACTATATATAACAATTAAAGGGATATAATATAGGGACGGTATAAGTTTGGAAGATTGGAGCAACAAGATTCCTCCAAAATATATCAGGAAACAACAGGACCAACTCGACTAACAATAATAATAATATTGTCCCGATGCCTGGAATAATCACTGGAGGAATCAAGTTGCTTCAGATACACCATGTTGAATTTTGAAGGAGACACGGGACTAGATGCGTTCCCTCATACAAATCAATACGCAAGCAAGCCCCCTTCAACCATCCTAACCTAACCTAACTCATCGTGGCCTCTCATCTAGGTTGTTGGTGTTCATAAGAGTGTTGAAGGAGTGTCTTTAGTTCCATCACTTGGGTTAATTTGAGTTTAATTGGAATGATAAAAAGGGATAACGTTTCTGGATGCGTTCCTTCATACACGTCACTATCAAGACAATCACCAGCAGGAGAACGACACACGCGAGGGTAATGACAGTGGCGTAGAAGACGTAGGGTTGGAAACAGTCGGGGGTGTCCTTGACTACTGCAGCGGCGACTGGAAGCTCTGGAAGGAAGGAAAGGAAGGGGTGAGCATGTAGAAAAGTATCAATAGAGGTCTGGAAGGATGCAAGTAGTAAGGAAGGAAGGTAGGTAGGATGGAAATGAAGGTGTGAGGATGTAGAAAGGTATAGGTTTGCAAGGATAGAAGGAAGGATGGATGGAAAGGAAGGCACGAGGATGTAGAAAGGTATATAGGTTTGGAAGGATGTAAGTAAGGAAGGTAGGTAGGATGGAAAGGAAGGTGTGAGGATGTAGAAAGGTATATATAGGTTTGGAAGGATGTAAGTAAGGAAGGTAGGTTGGAAAGGAAGGTAGGTTGGAAAGGAAGGTAGGTAGGATGGAAAGGAAGGTGTGAGGATGTAGAAAGGTATATAGGTTTGGAAGGATGTAAGTAAGGAAGGTAGGTTGGAAAGGAAGGTAGGTAGGATGGAAAGGAAGGTGTGAGGATGTAGAAAGGTATATAGGTTTGGAAGGATGTAAGTAAGGAAGGTAGGTTGGAAAGGAAGGTAGGTAGGATGGAAAGGAAGGTGTGAGGATGTAGAAAGGTATATAGGTTTGGAAGGATGTAAGTAAGGAAGGTAGGTTGGAAAGGAAGGTAGGTAGGATGGAAAGGAAGGTGTGAGGATGTAGAAAGGTATATAGGTTTGGAAGGATGTAAGTAAGGAAGGTAGGTAGGTTGGAAAGGAAGGTAGGTAGGATGGAAAGGAAGGTGTGAGGATGTAGAAAGGTATATAGGTTTGGAAGGATGTAAGTAAGGAAGGTAGGTAGGTTGGAAAGGAAGGTAGGTAGGATGGAAAGGAAGGTGTGAGGATGTAGAAAGGTATATAGGTTTGGAAGGATGTAAGTAAGGAAGGTAGGTAGGTTGGAAAGGAAGGTAGGTAGGATGGAAAGGAAGGTGTGAGGATGTAGAAAGGTATATAGGTTTGGAAGGATGTAAGTAAGGAAGGTAGGTTGGAAA
Organism: Petrolisthes manimaculis; assembly: GCA_034508575.1. Taxonomy (NCBI): domain Eukaryota; kingdom Metazoa; phylum Arthropoda; class Malacostraca; order Decapoda; family Porcellanidae; genus Petrolisthes; species Petrolisthes manimaculis. The sequence continues at coordinate 15,304 of JAWZYT010004038.1, forward strand.
GGAAGGTAGGTAGGATGGAAAGGAAGGTGTGAGGATGTAGAAAGGTATATAGGTTTGGAAGGATGTAAGTAAGGAAGGTAGGTTGGAAAGGAAGGTAGGTAGGATGGAAAGGAAGGTGTGAGGATGTAGAAAGGTATATAGGTTTGGAAGGATGTAAGTAAGGAAGGTAGGTAGGTTGGAAAGGAAGGTAGGTAGGATGGAAAGGAAGGTGTGAGGATGTAGAAAGGTATATAGGTTTGGAAGGATGTAAGTAAGGAAGGTAGGTAGGTTGGAAAGGAAGGTAGGTAGGATGGAAAGGAATGCACGAGGATGTAGAAAGGTAGGCTATATAGGTTTGGAAGGATGTAAGTAAGGAAGGAAGGTAGGATGGAAAGGAAGGCGTGAGGATGTAGAAAGGTATATAGGTTTGGAAGGCTGTAAGTAAGGAAGGTAGGTAGGATGGAAAGGAAGGCGTGAGGATGTAAAAAGGTATAGGTTTAGAAGGATGGAAGGAAGGATGGATGGATGTCAAGGAAAATGCATAGAAAGGTACAGGTTTAGGAGGATGTAAGGATGGATGGATGGAAAGGAAGATGCATAGAAAGGTATAGGTTTAGGAGGATGTAAGGATGGATGGATGTAATGTTTGCAAGGAAGGGTTTAACGGACCCTGTGATGTAGTCAGAAAATTGGAGGTAAATGAATCCTTTAAACATTGCCACGAAACACCACCTATATGGAAGGAGCTTGTTTCGTGGCATGATCTAGAGGAATCAGAAGCCTCCAATTTTCATACAAGAGTACAATAAAGTTTAATAGACGTAATTACTCTGTGCTCCTCCTTCCTCTGGTAATTGCACCTCCACAGAGCGTCTCATGTTTACTTCGTCCACCTCGTGTCCACCAGCCGCTGCCGCCTCATCAACAGCACGTCGTCGTCGCCTCGTTTGATCTTCTACGATACGTGGATGGAAGGCCTCGCTACGGGGAACAAAAAAACAAAATTTATAGATAGAAAACCAAATTAAAATATCCATCTTAAAATATCTGATGATGGATGCCAACCTATATATGGAAAAAGGTCATTCATTATTCTATAAGTACTGCAATGAATGGTCTACCAAGCCACTTATTATAGCAACACAAGCGTAAAACTCATGATGCATTGCAATTACATGGTCTTTCATTTCCTGTATATTGTAAACTCTTCAAATAACTTGTGTACCAATAGTTTAACCAAATAATTACAATATTGCATTACAGTTACACATGTCCTACATTTTCTATAGATTTTAATACCATGAAAACAAACAATGCATGTGTGTGGGTGTAGGAATTTTTGTGTGTAGAGGAGTTCTTTTGCGTGTGTGTGTGTGTGAATTCGTGTGCGTGTGCGTAGGAATTCTTGTGCGTGTGTGTGTGTAGAGGAGTTATTGTGCGTGTGTGTGTGTACTGTATGTGTGTGTGTGAGTTCTTGTGTGTGTACTGTGTGTGTACCGTGTGTGTGTATAGGACTAGTTACCTGCATGTGGGTGGTAGTGGACATTCCTTGTAACACACTTGTACGTTACATTGTAGTACAAGCTTATTGGAGGTGGGGAAACGGAACGCCTGTGTGGGGGAAGAAACGATACCAAGGAATGAAAGGCACTGCTTGGAATGAAAGATGTATGGACAGAGGGAGGGAGAGAGATTGGAGAGATTGAGAGAGGGAGGAAGAGTGGAGAGTGGAAGAGTGGAAGAGTGGAAGAGTGGAAGAGTGGAGAGAGAGAGAGGTGGAGAGATTGAGACAGGGAGGAAGAGTGGAGAGGGAGGAAGAGTGGAGAGGGAGGAAGAGTGGAGAGGGAGGAAGAGTGGAGAGGGAGGAAGAGTGGAGAGGGAGGAAGAGTGGAGAGGGAGGAAGAGTGGAGAGGGAGGAAGAGTGGAGAGGGAGGAAGAGTGGAGAGGGAGGAAGAGTGGAGAGGGAGGAAGAGTGGAGAGGGAGGAAGAGTGGAGAGGGAGGAAGAGTGGAGAGGGAGGAAGAGTGGAGAGGGAGGAAGAGTGGAGAGGGAGGAAGAGTGGAGAGGGATGAAGAGTGGAGAGGGATGAAGAGTGGAGAGGGATGAAGAGTGGAGAGGGATGAAGAGTGGAGAGGGATGAAGAGTGGAGAGGGATGAAGAGTGGAGAGGGATGAAGAGTGGAGAGGGATGAAGAGTGGAGAGAGATGGAGAGTGGAGAGAGATGGAGAGTGGAGAGAGATGGAGAGTGGAGAGAGATGGAGAGTGGAGAGAGATGGAGAGTGGAGAGAGAAGGAGAGTGGAAGAGTGGAGAGAGAGAGATGGAGAGGGATAGATAGAGACCGATAGAGAAATTAACGTATGTAACACGTATCAATTTAATTACACTTGTGAGATCATTTTGTGGTCTTCATTAAGGGGGTGTGGGAGTAGGGGACAGGCTTTGGGGAGACTCGGGGGTGCGGGAATAGGGGGACAGGCTTGGGGTGGGTAGAAAGCCTGTCCCCTATTCCTGCACCCTCATAGCCTCCCCAAAGCCTGTACGTACCCCTATTCCCGCACCCCCCAAAACGTCCCCACACACCCCTAAACCTCACCAAGCCTGTCCCTTATTCCCACCCACCCCTAAAATTAAGTACCAATAAATTCTACTACACAAATCTAGCCTTAAATCAGGTACCAAGAAATTCAAAGAGATAAATATACTCTTCATTCATACACCAACAAATTCTACTACACACAATCTAGCCTTAAAATAAAGTAGCCTACCTTGAAGTAAGCATAGTGTAGAGTGACAAGATCTCCGTTGTTCCTGGTGTGTTTTTCTTTAATGAAGTGAGAGAACACCTTAGGCTTCACTGAACAGCCCTGCTCTGACACCGTTGCCTCACCACTGTACACACGAGACTTGGCCCCGACTTGTTGGTTGATACTCGTGTCCCACTGAATCTGATGCTGCTCTGTTCCTCCTGTTGTTTATAGGAACCAAGAAACTATTATTTATATGTACAGTTAGGGAATAATGTATCTGAACACTGTTGGCGGCTTCTGGCAACATCCCCAAAAGTAAACACGTCATTGAGATTGATTGATGGATATTAGGCGCCGCAACATCGAGGTCCTATAGCGCCAGAAAAAGGTGATAGAGGTGTGACAGCAAGCAGGAAGGAAATGAAAAGAAAAGAGGGACAGTTGAAGAACGTCATTGAGAGAAAGTCTTTATGAATTGAAGGATAACTTTTATTTCAGTGTCTGTGGTTGGTGGTCGACGTCACCCAATCTCAGTTATTATGTAGTAATGACTAAATGTTACCTATTCCTAATGTGTTTATCACCGATATTGTTAACAGAAGTCGTCAACGGTGTCCAGATACTTTGTTCCCCAACTGTACATCTTTTTATATTTACTGTAGTTAAGAGGAGGATACACTCGTTACATTGGACCGTCTTGATTCCTCCAAAGTATGCCAGGAAACAAGACCAGATGGATAAAAATAATGGTGTTCTGTTGCTTGGAATAGATTGGAGGAAATATTTGCTCCTGATCTGCCAACACTAATCTCCCTTAAAATATTCGAGGTAAGCGAGTAAATACAGTCACGAATCCATCAGCTATTTTTATATATTTAAGGGACCCTGTATTGTAGTTTGAAAATTGGAGGTAGGAGAGTCCTTCATAATTATACAGCCACGAAACACTCCCATCTTTATAAAAGGAGTTTGTTTCGTGGCATAGTCAGCCTCCCAACCCCTTGAAAACACGGAAAATCTCTATAAAAACAAAAACAAAATTCAACTCGCCATCAACAGCGAAGCAGGTGATGATGTTAGAGTCGAACCAATAGGTGTCATCAGAGAGTGTAAAGATGAGCGTCAACACGTCACCAATGTATACCAACTCATTACCCAGGGAAGGGGCAGTGGGACCTTCACCACGTTGTATCTCCATCCACATCTTGGGTCCTGTTGATTTAAGTGAGGGAGAGAGAGAGTATAGATAGAGAGCGAATTCACAGACACGTAGGAAGGGAGAGATTATGGATAGGGAGGGTATTAAATAAGTTTGACATTCACTGACAGGGGAAAGAAGGGAGAGATTATAGATAGAGGGAATTAAATTAGTTTGACTACACAGATGCATACATAACGACAGGCACGCACACATGCATACCTGGGTGTTGTGAGTGTTCCAGTGTAGCCAGGAGTTGTCTGGTTTCAAGTCTCCATTCCACTGTCTTGTTGAAGTCGTCTGGTCGATCACAACGAACAATAATACTCGAGTCATCATCACACACTATGTCAGGCTCCCATTGTACCATGAGTTGATGCTGGGGGAAGGAAGGACACAAATGAGGGGTTAGGGGTGGTAAAGTCATGGTCTAATGTACTGCAACACCTTCCAATGAGATGGCTTCGAAAAATGATCCGAAACTATAGCTGTTGGTGTGTGCAATTTTGGTTCATAAAATGAACTCAAATAGCTCGCTTTTATTCACCAGGTTGCAGTACATTAGACTATGACTTTACCACGAAGAAAAGGGAAGGAGGGGAAAACTAAGGAAAGGAAGAACGAAGGAAGGGAAGAACTAAGAGAAAGGACAGGAAAAGAAGGAATAGAAGAGGACGTAGGAAATGAAGAAGGAATAGAGGGAAGGAAAGGAAGTCGACGAATGAAAGGAAGAAGGAACGTAGGAAAGGAAGGACGAAAATAAGGAAGGAGACGTAGGAAAGGAAGGAGGAACAGAGGGAAGGAAAGGAAGTCGACGAATGAAAGGAAGAAGGAACGTAGGAAATGAAGGACGGAGGAAATGAAGGATGGGGGGGTTAGGGATGGTAGAATGAAGGAAAAATAAATGAATGAAGAAAACGAGAATGATAGAGATTGTGGTGGGAAGTAGTAAAATAAAATGCATGCATAACAAACAAAACACGTAAAACAATGAAAACAGGATGTAAATAAACACTAAAGATATATAGATAACCAGGCCTGACCCTCTTCCCTTCCAAAATAAATAAATAAATAGAAATATACACAAAAAAAATGAGAAAGTAATGCAAATATTTTTTTTATTTTGACTGATAAAGGTAAGAAAGATTCCTTCATATATTGCCACGAAATAAACACCCACCCCCACACACAAACAACCCCCACACCCAAACAAACCCACCCACCTCCACACAATCACAATCACAAACAACCCACACCCACACAAACACACCCACCTCCACACAATCAAACAAACACCCACCCACACAAACAACCCCTACACAAACAAAAACACCCACCCAAACAAACATGGAAGGAGTTAGTTTCATGACATAGAACTCAAAAAACAAAATAATTCATGTTCTCACCTCAATGATAGGATCAAGGTAGGATTTGCCGTGGTGTATAATAAAGTTCTGTTGGTCACCACATGTACCGTGTCTCAGTGTGAGCGTTTCCTCTAAGGTGTTACGTCCACGGTGAAGTAAGCAGTCAGTGAAGTGGCCGTGAGGGTAGATGTAGCCAGTAAACCCAGTCGAAAACCTGTACACATAAACACACACGTATAGAATTCTTTAAACCTTGGGGGTGAATACAAGGACACACATACAGACATTGGCAGGGGTTAATAGAAAAGCATACAGTATACATACTTTATAAATGTGAAAGTTATTGTGTGCATATATATGTGTGCGTGTGTGTGTGTGTGTGTGTGTATAGGAGACAGTCTGTAATCCATATACGTGTGTGTGTACAATTAGAGAGAGAGAAAGAGTGTGTGTGTGTGTGTGTGTGTATGTATAGGAGACAGTCGGTAATCCATATACGTGTGTGTGTGTGTGTACAAATATATATACAGGAGACAGTAATACACATAATTCTACCTACTTGAATGTGACGGTCATATGTGTCTTTTCACAGGAGACTCTAATATCGTCCACTTTCCTTCCACCTTCACTCACCATCCCAGCCAGTGTAGGAAACGGACCAAAACTAACTGGCGCACCTGAAAAAAAAAAAAAAAAAAAAAAAAAAAAAAAAAAAAAAAAATTATATATAAAAAAAAATAATAATAATAAATAATAATAAATAATAATAAATAATAATATATGATAAAATATATATAGTATTTCAGTCTTGAGACCTAAGTAACATGTAGGCTTAAATATGCATGACTCTGTGATCGTGTATAAAATTGGAGACTTCCGATTCCTCCTGACCATACCATGAAAAACTCATTTATAGGTGTGTGTGTGTGCGTGTGTAGGTGTGTGTGCGTGTGCGTGTGCGTGTGTGTGTGTATGTGCGTGTCGTGGCAATATTTGAAGGACCAATTATTTTTCTCCAACTTTCAGATTACATCACAGGGACCTTAATTAAATGGGAAGTTATGCGTTATAGAATATCTGGAGCAACTGAATCCTCCAAACTATTCCAAGCAACAGAACACCGTTAACTTTGGCCCGTTTCCTGGCATACTTTGGAGGAATCAAGGCACTCCAATGTACCAAAAGTGAATTACCACCTTATGGGGAGGCGGGAGTAGGGGACTGGCTTGGGGGTGCGGGAATAGGGGGACAGGTTTGAGATTGGTTGAAAGCCTGTCCCCTATTCCCGCACCCCCCCCCCCCCTAATATGTCCCCCTCCTCCCGCACCCCCCAAACCCTGTCCCCTTACTCCCGCACCCTACTAATCAAATCTTAATTCCTTCATAATTAAACAATATCATTTAAAACTAATATATAATCAGTCTAGTTCCAATTCTCGCCTACTTATGCTTGCGTACACAAACCTTGATTCTGATTCAGAGGTCGTGCTTGAGTGATGCCCTGTGGTGGAGGTGGAGGTGGTGCTTGTTGAAGGACTTGTGGCTGGAGAAGCGTTTGTTGTTGTTGTTGTTGTGGTGGTCTCTGTTGGGGAGAGTTGGGACGCTGAACAAACTGGGTGGGAACGTTAGACTGTTGCTGTTGTTGTGGTCTGTGTTGTCGAATCTTCTGTTGCTGTTGTTGTGGGTTTTGTTGCTGTCTGACCTGTTGCTGTTGCTGCTGCTGTGGTTGTGGTGGTGGTTGTTGTGATCGTGGATTGTTCTTAGGTTGTGAAGACTTGGTTCGTTTAAGGATAGGCTCGTTGGGGTTAATTTGTTGTGATGGTCCTCTTTGCTGTTGGTTGGGTTGTAGCTGATCTTGTAGTCTTTGAACGTTAGCAAGTTGTGGGTTATTAGGGAGAGGTTCTTGACGTGGTTCTTCGTGATGGGTGTGCTGCTGTGCTTGAAGGAGTGCTTCTGGGGAGTAGCCTGGTGGGTGGGTGTGGCTGTTGCTTGTGCTTGCTTGAACTGCTGCTCCAGTAGTTACCATCGCTACCTGTAATAATAAAAACCAGTACAGTATTTAGTCGTGTAAATACTTGGTTTAAATTATAGATATAAAGTTTAAATTTACAAGGGGAGAGTATACTTTTGATAGATTGGAGTGCCTCGATTCCTCCAAAGTATGCCAGGAAACAGACCCAGATTTAGACAAATAATTGTATCCCGTTGCCTGGAATAGTTTGGAGGAATCATAATCTTCAAAAATGTCAAACCTATACCCTCCCCTTAAAGAAATCTATCCTTTAGGAAATAATGTTAATGGTCGATAGATTAATTGAAGAAACGATCAAGTCTCCCTCACGACAATATTCCCCAAGTTCACAATTCAAACCAATGAAGCAACAACTCGAGACAGACTACAACTAGAGACACTACACAAATTACACGTCTGTACAGAAAACCAAACACTTGATGCACTTGAAACAGACGAAAGGCAAATGAAAGTGAAGAAAATACACACGTCTGCCAAACCTTCCTTCACTAATCAGTAGTCTCAAGGGGCTTCGTAAAACGTATATATTAATTGAAGTTTATAAACATTCTTAAAGGGGGAATCTCTTGGAAAGTTGAACGGCTTTCGATTCCTCCAAACTATATAACTAAAAACATCCCCTATTAATACCACTGAGGAGGTCCGTGTAAGGGTATAATTAGCAGTAATTAGTATATAGCCCAACAAACAATGTACTCTGAAACAAACAAAATGCTCTCCTTTTAAGGATTAAAATCCAGCAAGTGAAATACACACTATTCAATAAACAATAGAAGAACTTAATGTATAAATTAAACTAGAATGAAAAAAATATTACTAGACAATAATAAAGTTATGTATACAGTACTTACCATGGAAAGCAGCACCCATAATTCGTCTCTGGGAATCATGATTAAAAACTCCAACAAGTATGACAGACTAGAGAGGAATTAAGTTAAAAGTCACGGTCCTTGTTACAGTATAGGATATAATTATACGTCTTACCCACACAGCGGTACACAGCCAACTGATCCCACCAACGCCAACAACACATTACCTCACCTCACCTCGCCTCATATAGTTCAAGTGTTTCGTCTTTGTAAACCGTCTCAGTCAGAGTTCGCACCTGCTTGTTTATTTGTTTTTAGGTGTTCACTTTTAATGACCATAGCCATTAACGTATTTAAGGAAAGTGTCGTTTGTTGGCAAATTGGATCGAATTCTGGTCTCTGATTCCTCCAAACTATGCCTCAAAAGAGACAACCTCATATTGTTACTTTTAAGGGGGATCTGTTTCGTGACGTAGTTTGGAGGAATCAGATAACTTTCGATTCACCATCAAGAATATCTTCCCTTAATCCAGGTTCATTTCAATATATAGTCTTCAGAAGCATGTAGGTGTTAATTGGTGTTCGTAAAACGTCTCATTTTACAGTTCACAGTTGCTTGTTAATTTGTGTGTTCTTGGATTTGTATTAACGATAACCTCGCTACCAAAGTGTCTCGACTCGAGACACTTTGGTAGCGAGGTTATCGTTCATTTCAATCGTCTTCAAAAGCATGCAGTCTGTGGTGTTCGTAAGCCGTCTCATCTCGGAGTTCGCTGTTACTTTTCATTTGTTCTTTGGTTTGTATTACTGACCTCGCCGAAGTGTTTCATTAGCAATGGAGGACAATCTTCCTGTTGTTGAAGTATGAGCCTGCATTACTGTAGACCCTCGATATACAATACAATGAATAAAATAATACTTAAGTTGTATCCACCACTTACTTCATTTTACACTCAGTCACTCATTGAAGACAACCAAATGTTTTCCCAAGCTTTCTGTTATTCCGTACCATAGAGATTAGGTAGGGGATTTATTGAGCTTGTGTTAATTAAAAGGATACTGTGTGTGTGTGTGTGTGTGTGTTCCTATGCATCTTCTGTTATTCATTACATATTGTGATTAGGTAGCAGCCTAGCAGCATGTTCTAATAAATAGACTTTATAATTGTAAGGAGCTTATTTCACTCATGTATGACTATTGATAAGGAAAATAATTGGTATAGTACTGAAGTCATACGGAACGACAGCCTTATATAACTATAGAGTACATATTCAAACAGGGCGCGGTCTTGTGATATAATATTTTATTTTCTACCTTCGTGTACCCTTCTAGTTTGTATAAAGCGTATATAGGCCACCGGTAAAACAACAATCTTGATGTCTGTAATATCAAAGGGTGATCAATAATATGGTAATTTTCTAGCAAAATTATCGTAAATAAATAATACTATATATTTCTCAACCTCAATTTAATAGAGTATATTGACACTCATCTTATAATATGCCTTAAATAAGTGAAACAATCCCAAGCCATAGAGCGAGATAAGATAAATATAAAGATTCAACAATGACGACATCTTGCTCGGCTCAGTCGGCTACGAGGGAGAAAGGTCGAAGGACAAACATTTATTATTATCCCACGAAATAAAACCTGGTCGATGCTGTCCTACATTGGTCGGTCGAGTCACCTGGCGCCGGGCCTGAAGGGGTCGGTGCAGGTGGTGTCTAATGGTGTAAAAGGTGTGATTCCAGGGGTTAAAGTAGGAGAAGAGGCGTCTGTGAAGGTGCCCCCACAACCCTTATCCCTCACCACTTACTCTTTAGCTAAAAAATGTCCCACCGGTCCACTTGCCGCTCGAGTTGGCCTCACAGGTACATAACTAAATACTATAACTAAGCCTATGTGAAGTGTGAGGTCCATAATTATGTGTACCGTAGGTGTGTTTTTAGGAGTGATTTAAATGTTGTGTTTGTGTTTTGTCGGTCAGCTGATCGGCCGGTAGCCATGTTTAATGTTATTTAACCACCGTATTTTTAGGCTATTTTCCGGACCCGTATGTGGATATGTGGGTATTTTTGTTGGTATAATCCCTCTTTAGTTAGTTCGGTAAGTAACTAATGTGTGATTGTAGTGTTAATTGGTGTATGTGAAGGTAACTCAGCTGTTAGACCTGTACCCATATTGAATATTACTTTACCACCGTATTTTTAGGCTATTTTCCGGGTGGATATATGGGTGTTATTGTTTGTATTTATTTAGAATAGTTAGCTTGAAAGTGTTGAAAGGTATATACGTGTAGGTAAATCAGCTGATGAGACGGTAGCCATATTGAATATTACTTAACCACCTTATAAAATATATATACAGTATACGGTATTTATTGAAAGAATTACCGTTTTGTAGCAGTGTTGCTAGGTTCCAGTATTTTGTCCTGATCATTTCCTTTATTTTACCATGGTTATTTCCTGGTAGTTTGCCCAGGTTAGGTCCAGGTAGTTTGCCCAGGTTAGGTCCGGCAGTCTGCTGTGGTCTAGGTTAGGTCAGGCTAATTTCAAAATGCCCCATTTGAATATGGCCTATCTTGAAAATGGGTGGGGCATTTGCGGAGGAAATGCCATAGAAGAAAATAGTCTTAGAATGGTCTAAATTAGTGGGTAATGAAAATAGAAAAACCATATGCAATAAAGGTCATTCTTTCAAAATTTATTTATTTCAACATACTGTATATTGGTGATAACCTACAGTTGGCCATAGGAGTTGTACAATGCTGTTGTTTTCGAGGGTATACAACATATAGAAAATATAATACTGAATAACTGTAATACATTGTTATATTATTAGGTTTGTTGTTTTTGCAATAAAGTCACTAGGTAGACCATTCATTACATAGTATTGCATTATATCCAAAATTTAATGACCTCTTTTTCTATATACGGTATATAGACTGTACAAATTAGGTTAGATTAGGTAATGAAGTTTTAAAAATACCTCCATAACTCATACAAACATTCTCTCTCCTGCAGCGAGCTCACAGGTTCGTTACGCCCACACCGACCTACAGGTGCCGGACTTTGGCTTCTACCGCCGCGATGACGTCAAAGACTCCCGCAGGAAGTCCGAAGAGTCAGCCGGCTCCAGGCGTGCTTTTACCTACATGTTGGTCGGTGGTGAGGAAATTATCTATACAGTAATACAGTAAACTTGTATTTGCCATTTTGTGTTATACCGTATATACTCGGTCACTCACTCATTGAACACCACCACCAATTATTATCCCAGGCTACTGTTGTTATTCATTAGCGACTACTTCATTTCATACTTAGTCCTTCATTGTATACTCTGAACCTCATTGAAGACTACCTCCAAAAGTTTTCCCAGGCTTCTGTTTGTTATTCATTACCCACCACATAATTATATTCTCAGTTCCTTATTGAACACCACCAATTGTTTTCCCATGCTTCTGTTATTCATTATTATCCACCAATACACACCCACACAGGTGGTACGGTGGACAATATGTACGGTACTATAATTAACACACATATGTTCAGTTGCGCAAGAAAAGACTGCAACCATATTTGCTGGTGTGTGGCAATATCTGGCAGCTGCTCTAAAGTAAACATTCGTATTTTATCAATGAATCACTTGGGACCTACAACCTTAGTATGGACAAGCAGCCCATACTAAGGTTGTAGGGCTGCTCGGCCAGACAGCTTGAGGAACTTCAACAACAACAACCTTAGTATGGATGGATGTTATTGGCTTCAGCTAATTACATTCATCCTTACAACTATAGGTTCTGGGTGATCCATTGATAAAATACGCGTGTTTACTTTGGAGTAGCTGCCAGATATTGCCACACACCACCAAATATGGTTACAGTCTTTTCTTGGGCAACTGTACATACAGGTGGATGTATGTACTATTATTAACACACATACACACACACAGGTGGTACGGTGGGCAGTATGTATGGAGCCAAGACGGTGGTGACACAGTTTATTTCATCCATGTCGGCCAGCGCTGACGTCCTGGCCATGGCCAAGATTGAGATCAACCTGGATGAAATACCCGAGGGAAAGAGCGTCACCTTCAAGTGGAGAGGAAAGCCACTCTTTGTTAGGCATAGGTGAGTGTGTGTTTGTGTGTGTGTGAGGAGATGCCCCGGGAAGGAAGAGGAAAAAGTGTTACCTTCAAGTGGAGAGGAAGGCGCTCTTTATTAGGCATAGGTGAGTGTGTTGTGTAGTGTAGGAGGGGAAGGAAAAAAAAGGTTGATTGATGGAAAATGAAAGTGAAAGGAGAGCCAAGGTGAGTGTGTGATGAGAAACTGGAGAAGGAAAGAGTGATTGATGGAGGATGATTGTGGAGATGCAAGATGAACATGTGATGAGATGCCCAAGGAAGGAAAGAAAGGTTGGTTGATGGAGAATGAAACTAGAGAGAGAAGGTGAGTGAGTGATGAAATGCCCAGGGAAGGAAGTGAAAGGAGAGGTCGCTTTCATTCCATGGGGTTAACTTGTTGTTGCATTATTTTCCTCTCCCTCAAGACCAGCACAAGTGATTAATACAGAAGGTGCGGTTGGGTTAGAGATTGAGACAGGGTGTGGTTGATGTGTTATGTTGGAGGTAGATGGTGTGGTTGATGTGTTATGTTAGAGGCAGATGGTGTGGTTGATGTGTTATGTTAAGAGATTGAGACAACAAGTGGTTGCCAAGTTGTGTTAGAGATTAATACAGATGGTGTGGTTGACGTTATATTCATTTGGCATTATTTTCTTTTCTCTCACAGGACCGACTCAGAGATTGAGACAGAAAATGCGGTGGACCTTGCCAGCCTTCGTGACCCTGAGACCGACAATGACCGCGTTGTCAACCCCAAATACCTGGTACTCATTGGAGTGTGTACTCACCTTGGATGTGTACCACTCGCTGATGCAGGTTAGACCATTTACCTACACTCCTATTATTTTGTTTTGTTTTGTGATTTAATAATAATAGTGCACTGAGGGAATTACTGCATTTTTTTATTTTTTTGCCACAAAAAAAAAGAAAAAAAAACCACTGTGCACTTAATCAGGGCATTGTTGTTGAAGTTCCTCAAGGTGTCTGGCCGAGCAGCCCTGAGCTCCTGCGGAAGGTCATGGCCTGAACCGGGCTTTCCCACAGTGCCCTCAGAAAGTGTATGTTGTGTTGTTGGCGAGTGTGGTTGTGTGTATTGCAGTCTTCAATAATGTGTTTAATAGCATGGGGTGCTGTGTTGCATCCTGGACAGGCATCTGCTGTGGCTTCATCCTGCCTCTTCTGATATGTCAGAAGGGCCGGGTGGTGGCCACATCGCAGCCTGGCCAGGTGGACTCTGTCCTCACGGGGAAGGGAGGATTCAGATGGATGGATGTCAGGAGGTCGTGCATGCAGCTGTGTGTTGTTTTTTAGTGTTTGGATGGACTGATGAGTGATTGGAGTATGGATATAGTTCTGGAGATTGGTTTGGGGTGGACAGGGTGTAAGAGATGATAGTATTTGTGTGTGGTATCGTGTGCTAGGTGTTGTATTGATGTTCCTTGGCATGTGTGGATGTTGTGCCATGTAGTGTAGTGGATGTTGTGGGTTTGTGGAGGCTGCAGCAAGTGTTTGTGTGTCTCTCATGTCAAGATGATCCTTGATTTTGAGGACTTTGGTTTCATAGTGTAGGTGGTCTGTTGGTGTGGTAGCTGTGCAGCCTGTAATTATCTTTAGGGCTCTGTTCTGTATGGTGTGAAGGGTATTGAGATGAGCTGGAGGTTTGAGGTCCAGGCAGGGCTTGCATAATTCATCACTGATAGGATATATTATTTGTATACTGTGATTGTGGTTTCTTTGTTGTGTCCAAATGTTGTGCTGGCAAGTGATCCGAGGGCTTTAAGTCTTTGCATGCATTTGTTTTTGATGGTCGTGATGTGTTGTTTGAATGTCATGGATGTTATGTATGTTAGGGGGGGGGAGTAGCCTATAGGTGTGTTGTTTATGGTGAGGGGTGGTGAGGGGTTCTGCGTTCCAGGTGGTGAGAAGGGTGATTTTTTTTTTTATGTTCTGACATTGGACATAGGCTTAATCAAACCCGTTATCGTGGCCCAGGTCATCTGCTGCTCACACACACACGTCACGACTTGGTGGGTGCTATTTTAAGTCTGTTTGTGGTGAACCAGGTATTAAGTGTGTTGAGGTAGGGCTGGAGGATGAGAGTGGCTGTGTCTGCGTTTCTGTGTGTACATGTGAGTGTTATGTCGTCTGCGTAAGAGGCTACGTGTATTTGTGGTGCCTGGAGTGTTGGTAAGTCATGCATGTATAAGTTGAAAAGGGTGGGTGAAAGTACAGATCCTTGAGGAACACCATTGGTGAGGTTTTTAATGTTAGATGTCTGACCAGCAAATGTAACATGGGCTATTCTACCTCCCAAAAAGTTGGCCAGCCATCTTTTGGTGTTGTTATGCATGTTTGTGTTGTATATTTTGTTTGTGAGGTTGTGGCGGGGGATGCATCGAATTATTTACTTATGTCTAGTGTAACTAAGAGTGTTCTGTGTGGGTGTCTATCTGAGTTGATGCCATCAAAAATTCTTTGTGTGAGGTCTTTAGAAGAGTGTTTGTTGAGTGTAGTGGTCTGAAGCCGTGTTGTGAAGATGCAAAGGGAATGCTGATGTGTGGTGTGGTGTGATTAGTCTAATTATGAGGCACTCAATAACTTTGGAGGGGGTACAAAGGAGGGTGATGGGATGGTGTGATAAGGGTAGTGGTTTTTTTTGTTAGGTTTGGGGATGGTGATGATGTTTCCATGTTTCTAGATGTTGGGTAATGTGTTGTGTGAGTAGCTGTAGTTTACTATGTTAGTGAGTGCTTGTATGCCTTGTGGTCTAAGGTGATTAAGATGTATGTTACTGATGTTGTCTGGACCACAGGCAGGTGAGTGTTTTAGGTTGTGAATGATGTGGTTTGTCTAGTGGTTTGTGAATGGTGCATAGTCTTGGTCAGTGGGAAAATGTCTCTTATGTCTAATGATTTGTCTGTCTTCAGGATGAGGGTGAAGGTGGCTGACGTGGGAAAAATGCTGGATGAGTGTGTTTGCTTGTTGTTTGTTGGAGGGTATAGTGTCTGTTGTTGTGATGGCTGCATGTGATTGTGTAGTGTTGTTGTTGGACAGAGTAATGCTGTTTAGTGTTTTGTAGAGTTTGCTGGTGGTTGTTTTGTGATTAAGTGTATTGACAAAACTTTGCTGGTTTAGTGTTTTTTGTTCTTTAATTTTGTTGTTTAATTAGTGTTTGTATTTGGTTTACTGTGTGTTGTGTAAGGGATTGGGGATGTGTGTTTAAGTGTGTCACTCTGTTTGATGAGGTCTTGAATTTCTGTTGTAAAGTTGGGGTTGTATTTTCTTCTGTTACTTCTAGGGATGTGCTGCTTGTCTGCATTTTGTATAATTGTATTGAAATTTTTAACAGTGTTGATGTTTGTGATGGGTGTACTGTTCAGTGTTTCAAAGTGTTATGTTTCATAAGTGAAGGCTTATCAATTGGCACTTTTGTAATTTGTGTGTCTCTGCGGCCAACTTCGGTAATTCTTGCTTCTTTGGTGATTATGATTGGAAGGTGGTCAGAGGCGAGGGTTCTGACCACCCTCCATGATGTTCTGGGGGCGAGGTTGGGAGAGCAGAAGGATATATTGGAAGAGGGCTTGGTGAGGGATATGAATGTATTGTTGGGAGGGTTTAATGAATTAAGGTTGTCGGTTTGTGCAAGTGGCAGTATGGTAACCAATGAGGTCGAGATATTTGCTGCTGCACAGAACAACATCGTCTGTCGGTGTTGGGAAGAGCAACAATCTCGGTGACCTACCCCCTCCCCATGAAGGGTAGGTAAGACTTACCTCACCTCCCAAGAGGTGACCTTGGGGGGTACACCTCCTTTTTTTAATCTTTATTTTATCCAGCTAAACGGGAAGGCGGTGTGGGGGTGAGACTTAGGTTTTTATTGTAATTTAGTGTTTTGAGATTTTAATTTCTTTTATTGCTTGTATATAGGACTAGCAAGATTTTATATTTCATATTTTTTTAAAATTTATGACCGTGTTTTTAGCTTTTGACAATGACGACGGCCCGTGTCCCTTCGGGAATGAGCACTGCATTGGCCTTGCCAGCCATCAGTGGTTCCCAATTGGCGGAGTTGACAACTATGGCTACTTGCGGGGGGGGGGGGGGGGGTCTCTAGGATGCCCTGTAGAGGGAGTGTATGAGAATAGTAACCGTGAATGTGAATGGAATGACAGATGGGACTAAGAAACGAGAGATTGTAGAATGTTTTAAGAAAGGAAGAGTGGATTGTAGGAGGTAGAAGTAGTATGGACAGGTCTGAATGAGAAAAGGAAAGGAAGGGTGTGTGGTGTTGGTGTCTCCATGGGTGTGGAAGGGAGTGGATGGACATGGGTGGAATGGATGGAGAATAGTATGGATGACTAGAAAGATTGGACTGGTAAAGTATGCGTTGGTGTGTGCTTATGCACCAGTGAATGAAGAGAGTAGGAAGGGGAGAGAGAAGATGAGTGTTTTGGGAGGAGTTGAATGCATGTCTGAGAGGGATTGATAATGGAAGGAGAGTGGTGATGATGGGAGACATGAATGGAAAGGTGGGAGGTGAGGAAGTGGGGAATGTTGTGGGTAAATAGGGTGTAGAAGGAATAAATGAGAATGGTGAGTACCTGGTGGATGTCTGTGCTGAGAGGGGGCTGTTCTTGGCCAACACCTTCTTTCAGCATAAGATGATCCACTGGTATACATGGAGGAGAAGGGATGATAGAGGAGAACAAAAGAGTTTAATTGATTACAATATATAGCTGTGGATGAAAGGTTATGGAATGATGTGATGGATGCAAGAGTAGTGAGTGGAATGGTTCAGTGCTCTGACTATTTTGCTGTCTTAGGAGTGATGACAGAGGTGAGGGACATGTGGAACAGGTCCATGTGTTTGTGTTGTGTTTCATCAATGCTAATGTACAGTTGGACACAGGAATTGTGCTACAGCCCAGGTGAAATATACTTGTCCCATTTGAGTAACCAGTGTCTATTATCAGGTAGTTGCTTTTTATTACCATCTTCAATACTGACTTTTGCCCCTGGTGTCTCCTATTTGGCACTAAGGAACTTGATATTGGGAGAAATTGACCATCTTTCACTTGGGCTATACCTCGAATTCCTGTGTCTAACTGTACATAAGTGGGTCCAGTTTTTACAGGAGTTGCATTGAAGTGAACCTTTTGTCTGCCTACTTGATGTGATGGGTTTAGAGCATATCAGACAAGTGTAAATGTTTGTGGGTCCAGGATTGCATTCAATGTCTCTGGCTAGAAGGAGAAGCCGAGAAATGACAGCCGAAGAACCTTTCCTTGGTGCTTATAAAATGTGTAGCTGTGTGTGTTGTGTGGTATTGCCCGGGTGACCTAAGCCGTTCCCAGGGACTAGCACCCCCTGGTGGCGGGCTGGGGGGATGTTGTGATGGTCTGGCCCCCATAGCTTCCTTCCTTGGCAGCCTTAGGGGGTGATCCCACGATGTAGACGCCGCCATTCACAGGACTCCAGACACAGCCACTCCAGGACATTGTTGTTGTTGACATTACCAGTAGTTGTGTATGTATGTTACTAATAGTATTGTATGTATGTGTGTTTTCAGGTGATTTTGGAGGCTACTACTGCCCCTGCCACGGTTCCCACTACGACGGTTCAGGCAGAATTCGCAAGGGCCCCGCACCACTCAACCTGGAGGTGCCTGAGTACAGCTTCCCTCAGGATGGGCTGCTGGTGGTTGGTTAAGGGCAACGGGGTAATACAGGCTAATCCATATCTTTGAGACATTGGAGTGCCTTGTTTCCTACAAAGTATTCCAGGTTACAACAACAACAACAGACCACCACCATTACTTTCATTCATCTGGTCCTGTTACATGTATTTGTTTCCTGACAAACTTAGGAGGAATCAAGACACTCCAATGGACCAAAAGTTAGTATATTATCCCCTTAAGAATTATCATTAGTTGGACTGAACATTTGAATACATATGTTATTTACCACCACAACAAAATAGTTTCTGTTCACAATAAATTAATGGAAAAACTGTACAGCCTTGGCCAGACCTACTGTATATTCCTAGTGCACAGATTAATCATTAAAGTAGTTAATATTGCATTGATAAGCATTCATTCCCTATCAAAGTACTGTACAGTGTTTACAGAAAGAGATTCAGGCTCATATTAAACTTACTCTTCGAAAAAAAGAAAAAAAATCTTTGTTGCTCAATTTCCATTGTATTGTAGCTTGAATTTAGCTAAAAAAGACGCCTTTTCGTCGGAGAGTGATTCTAGTAATACAGTACCATCTTCACATTACAAAATGTAATGAAATTTAACTACTGGACTGTATCATTCTGGCTGGTAGGTGTTTTGTAAAGAGTATATGATTTTTGAAATGGTAACAAATTTAACAACACATGGCTTGAAATATTATGAAAAGAGTATTATTAAAATTTTAATATTGTTCGAAAAAATAAATGTACATAGACCTTCCCTTTTCTGTAATGATGAATGATATGCATCTCTTTTATTGTGTCTTGTAGATACTGTTTAATTACGTGTGTTGGCAAAGTTTTTATTTTTACTTTTGATCATTTATTTATTGTGCCAACAGGAGATGCAGCAATATATATCACTAAAAATTTAATGAGAAATTTGAGTGTTTCCTTCCCCCTGGTTCATAATGCGTGTGTGTGTTTTCTGGATACCCTGCATGGAGGAAGTGAAGGAGTTTAAGTACCTGGGCACAGTTCTGTATAAACATGGAAGTATGGAAGGAGAAATTAGGGGGAGAGCAATGAGGGGCAGGCAGGTCATAGGATCATTGGGAAGGATTATGAAGGGTAGAAGTGTGAGTATGGAGGTAAAAAGGGGACTACGAAATAGTATAATCCTGCCAACACTGACATATGCATCAGAGACATGGACATGGAGTAGGGCTCATCAGTCTAGAATAGGTGCTGTGGAAATGAGTTATCTGAGAGGTGCATGTGGGGTGTCTAGGTGGGATGGAGAAAGTAATGAGAGTGTACGAGACATGTGGTATGAGTGAGAAGGCAATTGGTATTGAGTGTGGAGTGGTTGAGAGAGTGAAACTTAATACACTGAGATGGTTTGGACATGTAGAGAGAATGCAAGGCAAGGAGTTTGTAAATGTGTATGGAAGTGAAGTTGTGGCACCTGGTGTGAGAGGTAGATGGCCAGTTAGATGCAAAACAGAGTGGAAGAGTATGTGTAGGAGAGAAACGTAAAGGGCAGAGGAGGTTTTGAACAAGTAAGGAGGGAATGTTGGAACGGAAAACTGGACACACTTCTGCCGTGGCCACCCCCTTGGAGGGAACGAGGCGTCAGAGAGATACCCTGGATATACAATGAATAAATACAGTATGTACAGTCGGCAGCATAAGTTCGCTTCATTTCCACCTACGTGTGTATGAGCTATATTGAAGTTGCAACACAATTTGAATACAGAAATGACAGATATACTTCACATGTTGCTAAATTACACATGTTGCTAAGATAGAAAGAGGTTCAGAATGCAACTATCTGGTCACATTAGCATTATTAAGTACATGAGATGGACGCAAATTTATGCTGCCGACTGTATTTGTATCCACCACCACTTCATTTTACACTCTGTCACTCATTGAAGATCATCAAATGCGTTCCCAGGCTTGTTATTCATTACCATACAGACACACTAAGCTATTTACTGACCTGGTGATAAATTTAATGATCATGTACCAAGGGCCTACCGTATCAAGAAAATTACATAGCATATTAGTCTTCAGTTACAGGACCCTGTGATTGTATATTGAAATTGGAGGCTTCTGATTTCTCCTGCCTATGCCACAAAACACGCTCCTTCCATATTGGTGGTTTTGTGGCAATATTTGAAGGACTCCATTAACTCCAATTTTCTGACTACATCACAGAGTCCCTTAATTAATTGAAGGAATAAAGTATATAATAATTTCTAGATAAATAGCAATGCAATTGGACAAAACATATTCTGATTATGTGTTTAGGTATAAATACAGTCCACCATCTACAGTATATAACACATCAATAACACTCCTTATATAACATTGGGCCATATGTAAAAACATTCATGGTGTTAACAAAAACATAGTATTGTACCATAACGATGGCTCTGGTGTGTCTATGGCAGTTCTTTGGTATTGTACCACAACATTGTATGCGAGAACATTCTCGGTATTTACGTAGGTGTGGTACTATTACGATGGCTCTACAGTGTGTGTCTATGGTATCATCAACACCACAAATGTTCTTGCATATGGCCCTCAGTCATCTTACCAGTATCACACCATTGAACGAGAGAACATTCTCAGCGTTTTTGTAGGTGTGGTACCGCTACGATGACTGTAGTAGGTGTGTGTGAGACTATAGTATCATCAACACCACGAATGTTCTTGTATGTTGCCCCCTGCTTCATGTTTGGCCGACTGATTCATACTGTACACACGGGGTAGACAACCAACATAAACTGTGAGGAAAACAATGCAGTTTATCTGATAGTGTAATTATTTTTTTTTTCTGTTTCACGTTGGGTTCTGAGTTAATGGCACAGGGGTTGGGTTCTTAAAACATGGAAATGTCGACATTGTGAGAACCGGGAAGAAAAGTAAATTAAAATGTTGGTCGTGTTAATGCACACCGGTTTGCTTTTTCAGGTGAGGTTCATTTGTTGGTGAGTTGGAAGGCCTGCGAGTCCTCCAAACTATGCCACAAAACAGATCCCTTATTAGTACAGTTACCTCCAAAAGTTTCACGACACTACATGCTAGACTTTAGCAGGTAGTGTCTCAAAAATTTTGGAGGCAACTGTACCATTGGGGGCATGTTGTTGTCTGTCTGTTTTCTGGCTTAGTTAGGAGGTTAGGAGGAATCACTGGCCTTCCAATTTACCATCAAGAGAATCTCCACTTAATTAAAAGAGGGTAATACTGTACAGCGTAGTACACTTTTGGTTCATTGAAGTGCCTTGATTCCTCCAAAGTACAATACAGTACAGTGGAGTATCTTGATTCCTCCAAAGTATGCCAGGAAACAACAGGACCAGATTAACAAAAATAGTAATGGTGATTCTTCCCAAAAATTAATGACTGTGATCCTGTGATTGTGTATGAAAATTGGAGGCTTCTGATTCCTTCTGACTATACCACGAAACAAAGTCCTTCCCTATAGGTGTGTGTGTGTGTGTGTGTGTTTCATGGTGGTAATTGAAGGACTCGTTTACCTCCAATTTTTTAACTACATCACAACATCCCTTTGAGAGTGGTCAATCTGGAGTAACTCATTCCTCCAAACTATTCCAAGCAACAACAACAGGACACCTATTATTTTTGTTCAACTGGTCATGTTTGTTTCCTGGCATACTTTGGAGGAATCAAGGTGCTCCAATGTACCAAAATTATACTCTCCCCTTTTCAATCAACTCAATAATTCTGTTTTGAAGGAATCAGTAGCATTCAATTTGCATCCTCCAGTTTCTTACCCACTTTATAAACATACATACATACAAAACGTACTCAGCAAAATATAACATAATTACACATAAATCCATCATAATAATAATAACATAGAAGATAAAATAATAATAATAACATAGAAGATAATAATAATAATAATAACATAGAAGATAATAATAATAATAATAACAACATAGAAGATAAAATAATAATAATAATAATAATAATAACAGAAGATAATAATAATAATAATAACAACATAGAAGATAAAATAATAATAATAATAATAACAGAAGATAATAATAATAATAATAATAACAGAAGATAACAATATTAATATATTACAATCATTAAAGAGAATTCAATACCATATAAACAAAGTGTATTAATAATATTACATCATCATCTATACTGTACCCTATTTCTCATTTTTGTAGAGGTGTGCGTCAACACCACCACGGACATTCTTGCATACAGAGAATAAACTTAACTTAGTAGTGAACTGCTTAATGCTGCTGGTATCATGAAGGACCGATGTGATACAAGACTAAATGAACTAGGACTAAAACTATACTAAGAAAATAAATACATAGCAAATATATAATTAAAATTCTGAACAAAACTAACCTGACTGCAATTCCTACACTTCAAGGTACAGTACTGTACAGTGTTGGTGGTAAATCTGGAACAAAATGGATTCCTCAAAACTATGCCACAATACAGATATCTATATTAGTAACAATGAGGTTGATGGATTGATAATAGGCACCGCAACAGTGAGGTCATGTGGCGGCCGAGGAAGAAGGTGACCGAGAGGTGGAACTTTAAGCACAAAAGGTAACAGATTAAAAAAAAATGGAACAGTAGGAAAAGTGAAAGCCCCTTTTAGTTGAAAAGGTCGATTGAGACTTGCTCACCCAAAAACACATCCACACTCAAGATATTGGACCGTATTCAGGAACATCGTGGTGTATACGATGGCGTGGTACCAATATGATAACTCCATAGGAAAACAAAAGAGCCGTTGTACAGGTCTCGTGCCATCGTCAACACCACAGATGTTCTTGCATACGACCCATTCTTTGAGATGGTTCCCAGTCAGGTTTTCATCAGTTGTTGTTGTTGTGCTTTAGATGTCAGAGATCTCTAAAAATCTTGCCTTATGTTCTCTTAGTCTTTGTGATGCTGTTGAAAAAGTCCACTTGCTTGTCCTCATTGCTGTTGTTACCCCTATTTAATTTTCTCCATGAGGGTCTTCTCTATGACTGAGATCATGTTTTTTTTCCTCTACTGCACCGGCTGTTATGAAGTTGCTGCTCCAGTCAGAAAAGGTGAAACTTGGGGTGGAAGACTTGAGTCAAGCTGGTACTGTACTGTTGGTCTTGTAGGATCATGATGTGAACTCCACCTCATAATCACACACACATCCAGTAACAAAATATTTACTTTTAGCAGAACTTGACGTCAACAAAGCTGAATTTAGAGGAAGCTAACTGGTCCACTAAATATTTTGAGAGTTAGTGAAAAAGCAAAAAATCAACAAAAATGATAGCTTTGTTGTTAGTGGTTAGCAGATTAGGTGAGCAAATGTCCACAACTGGTTAGGAGGAAGTTAGAAGCTATAAAGTATCAGGAGTGATTTATACTCTTAATTAATAAACAACCTTTAAAAACAGGTAGGAAGAAGATGGTCCTTAGTTACTTATTGAGGAACAGATGGTGAGTGATGATGTTTGTGTATTGGAACATTTGGAGAGAGAGAGAGAGAGGGAGAGACACACAGATGGAGAAAGAGTTAAAATAATCTAGCTACAGTTCAAATGTTAGTTAAATCAGTAGTTGGTCAAATCAGTAGTTAAATGTGTTTACAGTGTGAGTGGAAGGGGAGGAGAGAGAGAACTAGAAACTGAGGATGGTATCATTAAACTATTTCTTCGAGGAAACGTTCCTTTCGTCGCTCAGTTGTTGTTGATGTTCTCCTGAGGAATGGCCTCCAGCCCCACACACCCCTGGTACACTCTGGTTGCAGTGAAAAAACAAATTAAAATAAAGGAAGGGCTGGCCCTATATGCCTGGGCTACCGAAGTACATCCCGAGGAAATGGGACCAGAGCTTACTGGACCAGGGAGTCTGGGGGCCTCATTGGGGGAAAGGCTTTGATCCCACAGCCAGTGTTGTGGGTCCAAGTCCACGTTACCACAAGAGCTACAAGTGGGGCCGTACCTTCCATGAGACCAGCCCTGAAGGGACCATAAGGGGGGAGGGAGTTTAAAAATCTGTATGCAAAAGGAAATGCACCCCCGTGTGCTGGCGGTCAACACAGCAGTGAAAAAAAAGGCCTCCACTTGCAGTACACCTCACGTGGGCAGATCTCATCAAAGCCACTAGAAAATGACCAGGTCCTACAACAATCTTTATTCTAGCCCTGTGGGGGATAGCTAATATTCACAGAGAATAAAGTCGGCCCCACTGGGCCATCTTCGTCAATCAGTTGAAGTCAGTTCCTATCATCTTGCAACATGAAGCAAGTAATGAAGAGAATTTTTGTCAAAGAA
Organism: Petrolisthes manimaculis; assembly: GCA_034508575.1. Taxonomy (NCBI): domain Eukaryota; kingdom Metazoa; phylum Arthropoda; class Malacostraca; order Decapoda; family Porcellanidae; genus Petrolisthes; species Petrolisthes manimaculis. Next base: position 39,569 of record JAWZYT010004038.1, read on the forward strand.
CTTTTATAATAGCAGCCTGACTGTACAGTATATCAAACCATCACTATATAATTATTACAGTAAACCCTGGATATACAAGGAATAAATATTTGCATCCACCACTTACTGCATTTTACACTCATTGAATACCACTACATGTTTTCCCTTCCCAGGCTTGTGTTATTCATTACCATACACACTAACTAAGTGATTTACTGACCCTGTGTTAAAAGGATAGTCTGTGTGTGTGTGTGTGTGAATATATAAACTGTATAGACTAACTACAGTAAGTGATTTACCGAGCCCGAGTCAAAAGGATATAAGTGATAAAGTCTTCCATCGTATATTGACTGTACATGAAAACCATCATTTTATAATTACAGTACAGGACATAATTACAGTTCATAAGTATTCTCCTATCTCTTTACAAGTCTTATTTAAATTAACAAAAATAAAATAAAGTGAAAATACGGTAGTACACTTTCGTCTTGAGAAATATCTCCACTAAACTGTCAACACTGGGGCGCCATAACCAAGAATATTTGTGTGGTGTGTGTGTGTGTGTGTGTGTGTGTGTGTGTGTGTGTGTGTGTGTGTGTGTGTGTGTGTGTGTGTGTGTGTGTGTGTGTGTGTGTGTGTGTGTGTGTGTGTGTGTGTGTGTGTGTGTGTGTGTGTTTGAGGGATAGCAAAAACGAGGGAAACAGAAGGAAAGGACAGACAGTAAACTCAAAGGAAACAAAAGGAAAGAAGAAACAGCAAACACGAAGGAAATAAAAGGAAAGAAGGGATAGCAAGTACATGCCTGGAAGAAAACAAAAGAAAGGAAGAATATCTAAATGTGGTTCAGCATTTCCTCAAAGCAGTTGCATCAACTTTTTTCTACTAAAATTTAAGACTGTCTTACTATGGTTCAACACTTCCTCAAAGCAGTTGCTTCAAATTTATTCCACGGAAGTTTAAGGTATGGACACCAAGGACACAGGTATCAAACAGGAACCTACAGCTCCAGGGGCTGAAGGCAATGATGGAGGTTTTCCACAGAACAACCCAGCAGTGTGTGGTATTTGCTTCACTCAGTTGGATGACACAAAGCGCCGGCCTCGCACACTCCCTTGTGGCCACACCTTCTGCACATCCTACTTAACTGAATTATTAGAAACAAATAACCTGACTTGTCCAAGTTGTTGAGTGAAACACCGAACTACAACAATTAATAAAATTCCCATCATCTACATCATTGAGGATTTCATAAAATATCAGAAAGCCTTGACTTCAATCATACCTTCCAAAAACGTCAACACAATTGAAGAAGTTACACCAAGTAAGGAATCTGGTACTCCAGCAGGTGCCACATTTACCACCATCACACCTACACTGAAGTACTTTATTGAGGAACAGAAGACCAATTTGGAGAGTGGCAGACCGTGAAGTCATACAGTCTCATCTGGATCAATATGGGACACAGATGGGTCAATGGAAGAAGGAGTACCACCAACTTATAGACAGCCTAAATGACCTCACGAAAGAGCACAAGTTTGCCCTGGACCTCCTGGAAGAGGAAGACTGCAGATTAAACGTTTATAAGAAAGAAACTCAAGATGGAATGGAACAAATGAAGGAGATTATTCAAGATATACAGTTAGTGGGCAATGGAGAGGAGGCTCTTCAAGATATCAATCAAGCTTGCCACTACATGGACGAGAATACAGACTGAAAGAAGAAGTACCAAGAACTCTTCCCAGATGTCAAAACAGTCACCACCAGTAAGAAGGTCCGTGATGTAACAAAGATGGCCTTGATGATGGTTGATGGTGAGGCTGGTGCTACAGAACAAACTAACCAACTGGGTCCTCGTAAGGGAAGTATTGCCTGCGGTGACGTGGGCAGTACTTTAAGGGAAATAAAAGGAAAGACGGGACAGTAAACACAAAGGAAATAAAAGTAAAGGAGGGACAGTAAACTCAAAAGAAACAAAAGGAAAGAAGGAATAGCAAATACGAAGGAAATGGAAGGAAATGAGGGACTGCAAACACAAAGGATAAAGTGTGTGTGTGTGTGTGTGTGTGAAGGAATGGAGAGACAGTTGGAAAGTCAAAAGGAACAGAGTTGGGACTGAAAGGGGGAGACAGGGTAGGGTAGGAAGTTTTGGGAGGGGAGGGGAAGAGAGGGGAGGGCAAGGAAGGGGACAGGGTAGGGTAGGAAGTTTTGGGAGGGGAGGGGAAGAGAGGGGAGGGCAAGGAAGGGGACAGGGTAGGAACTGAGGTGAGGAATTGAAGGAAGGGAAGGGATGGCACAGGATAGGGTTAAGAACTGAAGGGAGGAGACAGGGAACAATGTCTTATTAAATAATAGTACAATAATTTAAATTTCACACTTTGCTCTCTCTCTCTCTCTCTCTCTCTCTCTCTCGCTCTGGGGTAAAATAGAAAGCCAGCGAATCCTCCAAACCATGACGACACGAAACGACAGAAGTTCCCCTCTTGGTAACATCAGGGTTGTCTGTGTCCTGGCAAAGTTTGGAAGAATCAGTGACCTTGGAAGAGTATGTAAAGGAGAGAAACATGAGGGGAAGGGGAGGGATTGAACAAGTAAGGAGGGAGTGTGAGAACAGGGAAGACTGGAGACTTTTCTGCCGTGGCCACCCCCTTCGGGGGAGTTCCCGGAGGGAACGAGGCGTCAGAGCTATAGATAGATAGATAGACAGTGACCTTCCAATTCACCAATACATAAAAGATTCTTCCCTTAATTAATGGTCAAGATACAGTAATTTAAGACCCATATTTTGTTTACTGTCGGTCTGTCTGTTTGTTAGTTTGTTTGGGTTAGTATTTGAGGAGTAGGAACAGTGAGTGACCTTCCAATTTTACTAATGGTAAAGACACTAACTTAAAGTAGTACCATAAGTGAAGACCCATATTTTGTTCTGTGTCTGTGTGTCTGTTTTGAGGTTGGGTTGGGTGGATGGGTTTGGTTTGGTTAGTATATTCACCAACAAACACAAGAGTCTTCCCTTAATTAATGGTAAATATACAGAAATAATTTAAAGACCCATATTTTGTTGTGTGTGTGTGTCTGTCTGTTATGAGGTCGGGTGGATGGGTTTGGTTAGTAGTCGAGGGCCCACTCGTTCTCGGTGAGGAAGGAGTCGACCACTTCCTTCATGGCCAGGTTGGGGATGAGCTGGTCCACGGTGAGGTCCGTCCGGGTGATGGGGTCGAAGTGGCCCACGCGCTGACACACGTACACGCACACGCAGGAGGGGGAAAAATAAATATAAATGCTTAGAGATACTGTAGGTGGATGGACACACACACACACACACACACTTATGGGGGGAAAATGTTCATGCTTAGAGATATTGTCCTACATAATATAGATTGATACACACACACACACACACATGAGGGTTGGGGGAAATGCATATGCTGAGAGAAATTGTTCTACATACTGTATATGGATGGATGGAAGGACACACACACACACATGACAAAGTATCCATCAAAAGGAATACAGAAAAGAGATGGATGGTTTGCTTGTGTCTACCTCAATTTTTAAAACACACTCACACACATACACACACACAGCATGGGTGGGGAGGCAATACAAAAGGCACCCGAGGAAAAGGATTTGGCAGTGACTCTTCAAAACTCACTCTCACCAGAGAAACACATTAATTAACAGAATAACAGTCACGGCGTACAGAATGGTGGTCAATATGAGAATGGCTTTTCATTATATGGACGAGGTGATGGTAAAGAAGTTGATAGAGTCAATCATTCGACCCCAGTTGGAATATACAGCAGTAGTGTGTATGGGCCTCACATAAGAAGAAGCACATTAAGAAGTTGGAGAGGATATATACAGAGAGCAGCTACAAAAATGATACGGAGCTTGACAGACTTGCCATACGAGGACGGACTTGAATGATTGGGGTTGCCCACACTTAAGGAAGGAAAGGAGGAGGAGGAGAGGAGACTTGATAATGTTATATAAGTATATGAAAGGAATAGAGTGGACAGATTGAGAGAACGTTTTGGTTAAGGACAAGGGAGAGCTGAAAAGGACTAGATGCCGGAAAGGTGTAAAGAAGTACAGTTTTGGGTATAGGTGTGTGGATGAGTGAAATACATTGGATAGGGAAATAGTAGAAGCAGTGAGCATTCAGTCATTTAAAGGGAAGCTTGATAAATACTGTATAGACATGGACAGTCCAAGCCTAACTCATATCCTGTAGAACACAACTAGGTGAGTACTGTACACACAACAAACTAACATAAAACAGAGATTATAATAATATGTACCGGTATACATTTATTGTGTATACAGCCTGACTGATTCGCTTGGTGTAGAAGCAGCCTACAAAATCGACACTAAAATAGACAAAAAAATAAAAACTAATTAATAAAGCCTAAAGAATAGACTACAAAATAGAACCTGAAAAAATACACTAAAAGAACAGAACCTAAGAGTAGATCCTGGCCCCTATACTGTAGCTACCAACCTGTAGGTGTTCCTCGATGTCCTTGCGGTCGTATGTGATGCCGCTGGGAGTGACGATGGGTTCACGCAGGATCTCAAAGCTGATCTTACCGCACAGGTAGTCGGGCACTTCACGTTTCTTTGGGGGTAAATAAATAGGTATATAGATTAATACATGTGTGTATGTGTGTGTGTGTGAATGAATAAATAAATATGTAAATAATTACCTATACAGTATGAATAATAAATAATAATATGAATAATATGAATAATAAAGGAATACATAAGTATAAATGCATGAATGATGTGTGTGTGTGTGTGTGTTTGTGAATGTATGAAATAAACAAATAAATATATGAATGAGTGTGTAACTGTGTGGGTACATGAATGAGACATATCAGAAGCAGCTGGATGGAGCACTGTGGATGCCTGTCTGGGATGCAACACAGCACCCCATTCTATTAAATACATAATGGAAGACTGCAGCCCGGTTCAGACCATGGCCTTCCTCAGGAGCTCGGGGCTGCTCGGCCAGACAACTTGAGGAACTTCAACAACAACAACAACAATAACATGAATGAGTGACAGAAAGAATGAATGAATATAAGTGTGTGGGTGAGTGAGTGAGAGTGAATGAAAAAAATAAATGAATAGATGGGTGTGTGAATGAATGGGTGTGTGAGTGAGTGGGTAGTGAATGAATTATTGTAAACAGAAAATAAAGAATGAATGTAAGAATGAATGAATGAATGAATGAATGAAAGAATGTATAAATAAAAGTGTGTGTCAAGTGTTGGTAAGTGTGTATCAAAGTGTTGGTAAGTGTGTATCAAAGTGTTGGTAAGTGTGTATCAAAGTGTTGGTAAGTGTGTGTCAAGTGTTGGTAAGTGTGTATCAAAGTGTTGGTAAGTGTGTATCAAAGTGTTGGTTAGTGTGTATCAAAGTGTTGGTAAGTGTGTATCAAAGTGTTGGTAAGTGTGTATCAAAGTGTGTGTAAGTGTGTATCAATGTGTTGGCTAGTGTGTATCAATGTGTATATAGGACATATTTACTCACTCTTCTCCTCTCGTCCAATCGGGCAAACATGGTGTTGACCTCGGTGATGAAGTTATCCTGGAGAGAGAGAGAGAGAGAGAGGTCAGTATGGTATGGTATATATAGCACAAATAAATACTTGTATCCACCAATTTATTTTACATTCATGGAAGACCAATAACTGTTTTCATAATCACATACAATAAGATCCTTGATAGAATACTACACTAATAAATAATTTTGTTGTAGGGAGACACAGTTTTTGAATCTTCAAAGCTCGGCTGTTTGCAATTCATCTTGCCAGAGGATCAGGGCACAATTTCTGACTGCAAGTGTACATACAGTATGCAAGAACATTTGTAGTGTTGATGATGGTGTGGTAACAAGGCTGGTAGTAAGGTACAGTATGGTATGGAATATGGTATGGTATGGATGGTAGTTGATAAAAAAGTACAGTACTGAATTACAGTACGATATTTTCTCAGAGAATGGTACGGTATGTTTTAAGTACGAAAAAAAAAAAGCTAAATTTTTGTACCGTACCGTACCACAAGTTAAAATTTTTGACCGGTTATCTGTATTAATGATTTTTGAGTCATTCAGTGAAGACACTTTGGTTGTGTGATGAGTGAAATGACAGTGATCACTACCCAGTACCGGCCACCAGACAACACCCAACACGTAAACTCACACCAACTATTGCTGTATAATTTGAGTGGTGGACACGTGGTCACTGCGGTTGTTTGATTTCAGGACAAATGGCAACTGTAGCTCATGAGTCACATCTCTCATTTCATAATATTACTATCAACCTAAAATTTAAAACGTGGCCTGTACATTCATTCCACAAATTAACATAAACATTTTGAAGAATCCCACAAATTAACATAAACAGTTGAAGAATCAAAATGTACGTCACATATAATTCTGAAACTGTTGGCCCGAGTTGACTGATGATATGTACCACACCATGGCTGTTCTTGCATACCACTATCATCACTATTTGTTGTTCTATTATCATCACCATCACCACCATCACCATGATCATCACCATCACCACCACCACCACCTTCATTACTCACTGTTTGTTGTTCTATTCTGATGACTTGGTGTTGTGATCGGTCGTCTTGGTCGTCTTGGTATTTCCGTCTCACCTCGTCTATTTGGCGGTCACGGTCCTCAAGGATCAGACGGTTCAGGTATGTCTGTAGGCACGCACACACACACGTACGAACACACACACACGCACAAACACGCACACACACACACACACATACATAGGCAACATACACACAGGCACACGCACAGGCACACAGGCACACACACAGGCACAGGTACACAGAGAGATATATATAATTAGATGGATATACACAAACTCACACACACAGATAAATAGATGGATGGTTGAATGATGTATTTTTTTTATTAATTAAGGCAAATTGCATCAAAATTTATTATATAACTATCTATGTCTGTATTTCATTATTTATGTACCGGTAGTTAAAAAAAATTGGGGGTAAATGATTCCTTCAAACATTACCACAAACTAAATACTGTACACCTATATGGAAGGAGCTTGTCTCATGGTGTGGTCAGGAGGAATCAGAAACCTCCACTTTTCATACATGATCACAGGGTCCTTAAATGTAACCTTTCACACGGCTCAGGCAATCGTCTGCACCCAGGCTAAATGCAGCACGGGCGCCCATTGGGTTGCCTGTGTCTGCAGATAGGTGTGAAAGAGGTTCTATATTATATATGTTATTCTCATGGCCCACCTGGAGTTCAATTTCCTGTGAGATTCTGCGTTCCTCGGCCACGTTGAAGCGTCTTTTGCGTGCCACACGGATCACACAGGCAATGTCATCACCGTAATTCACCTTCTGTTCCTTGGCCAGGTCTTGTGCTGAGGAAAATATATACAAGAATTAATAAATAAGACACAGTAATGCCGTAAAAAAAAAATACAGTAATACCTTGTTTTCCGATAGTGTTGTGTGTGTGTGTTTGTACTGTTTGTAATGAATATGTGTATACTAATGTGTTGCATTGTACTGTTTGTAATGTATGTATGTACTGTAATGCCTTGTACTGTTTGTAATGAAAGTGTGTACAATAAATGATTTTTGTACATTACACACACATATACAGTACATAATGTATTGTTTATGTACTGTTGTTTTTATGAGTGTGTATGTATTGTACTGTTTGTAATGTGTGTACAGTACAGTGCAGTACAGTAATGCCTTGTTGTTTTGTACTGTCTGTTTTCTGGCATAGTTTGGAGAAATCAGTGGCCTCCAATGTACCACAAAAGATATTCTCTATTCAAATAGTCTAGTATGTGCAATAAATAGGTTGGGGTAAATCTGGAGTAACTGATTCCTCCAAACTATTCCAGGCAACAAACAACAAGCCACCGATATATTTGTTTATAAGGTCTTGTTTTATAAATACTTTGAAAGTGTATCATTATCATTATCCTCTTAATTACACACACACACACACACACACACATACACTATCATTTATTGTACACACACATATGCATGCAGACAAATACACTCATACCCGGACACACACACACTCATGCACAAATATCCAAGCATGCACACACATACACACACACTTCTTCCTTTTCTTTCCTTATCTCTTCACCTTGTAACACGGAACTCTTAAGGCTGATAACACACATTTATCAATAACTTATAACTGTTATCAAGGGATAGAATGATTACACTGTACTCTCACCAAGTATGGTATTCTTAAGGACTGTAACCATTTCATCACACATATTTATATCTCCATGAGTCATCAGACTGGTTGACTGATATCAGGTGCCGCAACAGTGAGGTCATATAGCGCCAGAAAAAGGTGATAGATAGGTGAGACAGCAAGCAGGAATAGTATTATCAAATTTATTATTACCGGTATTATTATCATTATTAAATTTCTAATTCTTATTCACACTGCAATAAAATAGGAACTAAATGATGAGAACTTTTCCTCACTGTAAGCAAGAACATGTGTGGTGTTGATGATGGTGTGGTACCGATATGACGACTCCAAAAACAACTAACAGAGTCATTGTACAGGTACCACACCATCATCAACACCATCAATGTTATTCTTGCATACAATAACACACACACACACACACAGACAGACACCCACCCACCTCGCTGAAGATGTTTTATACTCTCGTCAAAGTTGTCTGTTTCAAGGAGTGCCTGACCAAGGAAGAAGTGAGCCTTGACCAGCGTTGGGTCAATCTCCAGGGCCGTACGACAATCCTGACACACCATCTCCCATCGCTTCAACTTGAGGTGACACAGAGCACGGTTGGTGTAGTACACGGATACAGATGGCTTCTTAACCTGTGTGTGGGCAATACAAATGAATACAAAGGAGGATTGGTGGGGATAGGGGGGTTGGTGAAGGGAGATGGAGTGGGGAGATTGGTGGGGCAAGGGAATAGTGTGTCAACAATATTATACAAAGGAATACAAAGGACATTCAGATACACCAACACACAGATGGCTTCTTAACCTGTGTGTGTGGGGGGGGGGGAGGGAGTGGGGAGTGTCAACAATATTATACAAAGTAATACAAGGGGTGTTTGGAAATTAGCCTGACCTAAACAGAACTGCAGCACACTACTGGGACCTAACTGGGGTAAACTACTGGGACCTAACCGGGGCAAACCCCCTTATTACCCTTTTTTCTTTATCACACAAACGAAGAACTAAATAATCTTTATATAAATATTTTGGGAAATCTGAAGGCTACCGATTCCACCAAACTATGCCGGGAAACAGAACCCCTCCATGTGGAATTATACGAGGGATGTGTTTTATATCCGAGTTTGGAGGCCTACATTAACTCCCAAATTGATCGTGTATGAAAATTGGAGGCTTCTGATTCCTCCTGACTATGCCACAAAACAACATGCTCCTTCCATATAGGCCTAGGTGTGTGTGTGTGTGTGATTCGTGGCAATATATAAAGGACTAGTTTACCTCCAATTTTTCTGACTACCTAATTTACCTAACGTTACATCACACACAGAGTCCCTTAACATTTCTCGATTCCTCCAAAGTACATCAGGAAACAGAACCAATGAATAACTCTTAATTAACTTAAATGATATCTTGTTGCTTGGAATACGTTAGTTTGGATGAATCAGTTTACTGCAAATTTACCAACAACAAGAACAACAACAACACTACCAGTATACTTAACAACAACAACAATAACAACACATATACTAACTTACGTATATATAAGTTACAGTATATCTCTCCTCTTTATTTAAACACTTACAATGGCGTCTGAGTAACATTTAATGGCCTCTTCATATTTCCTGACGGAGAACAGTTTATTGCCTCTATTTTTGAGCTCCACATCCGTCATTCTGGGTGATAATAACAACAAAAATAACAATAATAATAGTAGTAGTAGTAATAATAGTAGTAGTAGTAGTAGTGGTGGTGGTAGTGTCTGGCGGGCTGTCACTCAGGTAGTGTTGTGTTTGTTTACATCAGCTGATACTAAGGACAAGTGAGGGGCTATATGCGCAATACAACTTATTTTCGTTATTTTGTATTGTTTTTTGTTGTTTTTATTGTTGTTGTGGTTGTTCTTTTTTGGTTTGTTATAGTAGTGGTGGTGTTAATTATTGTTGTTGTTGTTGTTGTTGCGCACAAGTTAATTTTTGTTATTGCAGTTGTTATTGTTGTTGTTGCGTAAATCCTATTATTGTCATTGTCGTTATCTTTATTATATTGTAGTAGTAGTAGTAGTAGTAGTAATAGTAGTGCCGTAAAAGAAGGTTATAAAATGGTAAGAAAAATCCACATATATTTTCAAATGGCATAATCATCGCTTCGATTATACGAGGATTGATGGAAATAGAAGAAAGGAAATAGAAAGAGGAGGGACAGCAAGTACGAAGGAAAAAAACCCAGAAAGGGCAGTAAACACAAAGGAAATAAAAGAATAGGATCGAAGGACAGTAAACACGAAGGAAATCAAAGAATAGGAGGAAATTAAAAGACAGGCAGGACAGCAAACACGAAGGGAATTGAAAGATAGGAGGGACAATAAACAAGAAATGAAATAAAAGAATAGGAGGGACAATAAACATAGCAGAATGAAGGAAGAGCCTCAAGAGTGAGTTTAGCTGGGACAGAATAGACATTACATAATTGGAGAACTCCATTCCCAGGTAGAACCTCAAATAGCTGAAAGGTCATGTCAGGATCAGTGAAGGTAGGATACGGAGAAGGCGATGTGGCAAGGATCTATGTATGTAAGTCAGGAGACCATTCCTTACCAGATGAACATATGGCACATAACCTGAGAGGGGAGGAGCTTGCCCAGCAGCGAGTTGCCGTCCTGGAAATGCTTCCTGAAGAAAAATAACACTGGGATGATGACGAAAAACATATGCTTTGAGTTAAGTAAGTTTAGCATAACTGGTGATACCACATACATTCCAGGAGATGACATCCAGCCGGCACTCACCAGCGAACTTTGTATTTGGTGGTAGAAGTCTGGTGAGCGGGGACAGATAGGAGACCTGGGGAGGGTGATGGACCAGGAGGGACTGACTCGAAAAGCTTTTCTAGGCGAGATGCAACAGTATCCATCTTTTCGGTCAGGGTAGTGACAGTTGAGATGATGGCCTGCTGAGCCTCGACCAAGGTGGAGAGTTTGGAGTCATTGGTAGCCTGAGCGGCAACCAGCCCATCAATCCTGGCTTCAAGGATAGAGAAGCGGTTCTCGAGGGCCGTACATCGTGCCATGAGGGTAGCAACAGACTTGCAGAAGGCCCAGTCTGGAGGCGAGGCAGGGCTGGTAGTAGGAGCAGTCTGAGGAGGTGGTGGTGGAGGAGGAGCAATAGAAGAGACACGAGCCTGGACCTGACGTCGAGTACATCCATGCCACAAACTAACCCCTGGCTGAAGGCATCGTGGACACTTCCATCCAGACGTATTCCCAGGAGGTGAAGACTCAGAGGTGGATGTGGCAGGACGTGATCGTTCATCCCTGACAGGACACGTCTTGGAATAATGTTCCTTGGCACACCATGCACACTTCGGCATGACAGAACAGTACCGGGAGATATGCACCAACTCCCCAGCACCTGTAGCACCAAGACTGGTCATAATTAAGTTTCTTCATCTCACACGGTGGAAGACAGGGGAGGAAATCAAAGGAAATCTAGTTTGGAGGTGGATCAGGTTGACTCCAGACAACAACAATACGGCTAATGGAGGAACCATCTTGGAAAAACCGACGGGCAGAGTACACACCAGGGTATTCCTTGGCAAGTTTCGGGTCAACATCAATCGGAAAACGGGTGAGGATGTAGCTGGGGAACTTACGAGGCCTCTCAGGTGAGTCTTCAAGAATGAGAGCCAGAGACAAAACTTCACCAGCCTTGACTCTATCAATAATGTCCTGACGCTTCCTAGAGAATAGAGATGTAGACATACCGGGAGGTGACAGCAGCCATCTTGACTTCAGCCAGTTCACGCTGCAGCTGGAAGGCCCTGTTGACATCAGACAACCAACGCAGCTTTGCGTCCATAAATGGGTTCCCAGGGAAGGATAGCTTCACATAGGCATTTCTCGGGGCAAAAGCAGGAAGGTTGGACGAGGGCAAGGAGTTGGTATACAAAGATGAAACACCAGGTTGAGGCAGAGAAGGTACGTCATGCACAGTTGAAGCATCCTTCGCAGTCTTGGCAGCTGGAGGCAGACAATCCACACCATCGGAGTCCTGCAAGGAGTCGGACGAGGCATCAACAGGTCGCTTGGTAGAGGTTGAAGAGATAGAAGGCTGCAACCTGAGCTGCAGAGTGACCGAGGAGAGAGGGTAGGGTTGCAAGAAGGCAGCTCACGCCAGTGATCCTCGATAGGAGACTCAGTGAATCATCCTCTTCCGACATGGCCAAGTCAGCCTCCAGGCAGGAAGCCACATCCGAATCCACACTCTCCATCAGGCGGATCTTGCCAGGCAAGGCCTAGATGGGAAGCGAACAACAGGCTGTCAGGCTGAACACACACGAATGTTGATATTCAACTTATGGAAAGTAATGAAGCCTTAAAATTGTGGTTGGTTGGGAAGCTAACAAACCAATATCACTGTAGAATCTACCCACAGTCATCCCCAACCGCTATCATTTTTCCTTCCCGTCTCTCCCTCCCACCTGTGAATGCTCAGAAGGAAACTCTCAGCGGATGGTGAGATATATATAGTTCTATATCAGTCAGAAGTGACTCCGCCACCCCCTCTACACACACTCTCTCTCTCTCTCTCTCTCTCTCTCTCTCTCTCTCTCTCTCTCTCTCTCTCTCTCATAACTCGTCGGGTAGAAACGACCCCATGATGAGTGAGATCTTGTCTCCATCCCATCAATTCGCGACTGTACATAATCTAATACATTATACTTAATATTATTTAAAAGAAATAATAAATTCACCTTTGCTTGCTAGCCTCGGGTGGGTCTGCCTGCCCGAGTCGGCCTATAGGGCACAGTGCTATTCAACCTGGGTGGACAGTCCATCTTGAGTCAGTGTGGACGAGATTAATTAAGGCCTCGGTGGACGGCTGTCTAAGGGTGGATACAGGATCAACAGATCAGCAGGATCACCGGATCAGCAGATACTGACCTGCACGTGTGTAAGGGAACTCACTTCACTTGTTGGATTTATGGCTATCAACCAGCGACATATAGTCAAAGGTCATTAAGCCAGTCTAATCCATTTTATTCTATCAATTTATATAAGGTCATAAAGTTTTGTCTCCCTCAGAAAACTTAGCTGTTTGTTTATAATATTCTTATCATCAGATAAAACATTTTCGATGGTAAATGCTTTATGTTTAAGTTGGAAATAATTTTTAATCTTAGTTCTTTCGTTGTTATATTTAACACAATATATTAGCAGATGTGCTATTGACATTATGTTATTGCACGATGGGCAATTTGGGGGAAAAGTTTTGTTTATGTAGGGTTCAAGGTGTGTTACCCATGTGGAGTTGACCCTAAGACGAGCCACCACCACTTCATCCCTGCGACTACGCCAGGATGACGTAGCCCAGGGTTCAATCAAAAGCTTAACTTTATTCCTGATGTCTAGTCCGGTCCACTGCCTTTGCCACAGGAGATGAATTTTAGATTTTATGAGAGAGACAAAACACCTGAGATCCGTACAGACTATGCTAAGGTCCAGATCAACAGTTGACCCTGCTAACTTGTCAGCTTGTTCATTACCATAGATACCATAATGTGATGGTACCCATATTAACTTGATCAATTTATTAGCACTAAATAGCTTACTAATGATATTACCCTGTATTTCATTGTTAGTTGTATTCAAAGATTTAATAGCTTTAAGTGAACTTAATGAATCAGTAAATATGACTATCCTATCGTGGGTCGTCGATAGGGCAAAATCCAAAGCTTTATCTATAGCAAATAATTCAGCAAGAAAAATAGATGTATGATTCGGCAGTCTGAATCTTAACTGACATTCATGCGACCATACACCCGCACCCACACATTCATCCGTCTTGGACCCGTCGGTATATAGATGGAAATAAGAAAGATGTTTGACAATTATCTCACGAAACCTCTGGTGTACCTCCACCTCCGGCACCTGGGATTTAACCCCTGGTAACCAGGATTCCACACAACTAAAAGGGGGTATTACCCAGGGTGCAATATTTACTATAACCAGGGAATCGATTGTTGATAAGTCTATACCGACACACTCTACGAGGTCGTGGAGTCTTGCTCTGAGGGACCTAACGCCAGTGCCCTCCGGGGCCGTGCGTCCCCTAGGCGGATAACTTGGCCCTTCCAGGGGCCTATCGCCATGGCCCCCCGGCTGCGGGCGCAAAAAGGCACCACCGGGAGGATGACTCGGCTCCCCAGGAATACAAACAGCGGGCCTGGTGTCCCTTGGCCTAACGCCAGTGCCCCCTAGGGCGCAGGGGTTCCCGGACGGATGACTCGGTCCCTCTACCAGGGGCCTAACGCCATGGCCCCCCGGGTGCGGTTGCCTCAGCAAGGCATTACCGGGAGGATGACTCGGCACCCTGGCTTTCTTAGCAAAGTAGGTTAACATTAGTTGGTCTCGTCTTAGACGGAGGGGAGGCACGTGTGACTCCACCTCTAGACGCTCGATTCGAGTGCAACGTAGGGCTCCAAGACACACACGCAAACAAGCATTCTGCACAACATCCAAACCTTTCAACACAGACTCAGATGCCGAACCATACACTATGGACCCATAATCTACTCTAGATCTGATCAGGGATTTATATAGCATTAACAAAGACTTCCTATCTGCTCCCCATTTTGTACCAGAAATGCATTTAAGTAAATTGAGTGCTTTTAAACATTTAGTTTTTAACTGGCTGACATGGCAAGTCCATGTCAGTCGACTGTCAAAAATCAGTCCAAGAAATCTAGTTGAATTTTGAATAGGTAGGGGGTTTCCACCCATGGTCAACCGGACGACGGGTTTTTTCCTACGAGTGAAAATAACCCCTACACTTTTTCTAATTGAAAACTTAAAACCCCACTGGAGGCCCCAATTATGGATCGAATCCAGTGCCGATTGAATTCGAGTTGCCGAAAACTGTGCACTATGGCTGGAGTGCCATATTGCACAGTCATCAGCATACAGTGAGTATTTAAGATTTCGAGGAGGAGCTGGTAGAATGTCATTAATCATACATAGAAATAAGGTCGGAGACAGAACACTTCCCTGGGGGACCCCGTTTGCCTGGACAAAAGTGTCCGAGAAAGTGACTGTATCCGAAAAAAGCTTGACAGAGAAAGTTCTGTCAGACATGAAATTATGAACAAAAAAGGGCAGATTACCGCGTAATCCCATCGCATGTAGTTTCCTGAGGAGGCCATGTCGCCAGGTCATGTCGTAGGCTTTTTCTATGTCTAAAAATACTGCAACTAAAAACTGTTTTTTGGCAAATGCCTCTTGAATGTGAGATTCCAGGCTTACTAATTGATCGAGCGTCTGGCGACCTTTGCGGAAGCCACACTGCTCGTCAACCAGCAAGTTCCTGGAATTTAAAAAATGCAATAGCCTACGATTAACAATTCGTTCCATGACCTTGCATAAACAACTTGTGAGAGCAATAGGGCGATACGATGAAGTCGATCTGGGGTCCCCCCCTCCTTTCGGTATGGGAATGATATGTGCAAAGTGCCATGAATTTGGAAAGGCATGACCCCCCCAAATTTCATTAAACACTTGCAGCATCTTGATCATGGAATCATGATCAAGATGCTTTATCATCTCATACCGAATCTCATCGGGTCCCGGGGATGTCCCACTACAGGCTCCTAGGGCTTGAACAAGCTCTTGCATTGTAAGATCACAGTTGTAATCCAATTCATCTCCTGTGGCAAAGTTAATAGGCTGCAGCTCTGATGCTTCCTTGAGGGGCAAGAAAGCTGGATGGTAATTGTCAGAGCTGCTAGCAAAAGAGAACTGCCTGGCGAGGGCGTTAGCAATGTCTCTAGGCTCGTCAAAATTGACGTTATTATGATTGATGTTGGTGATTTTAATTGAAATTTTCTTTTTATTTAACTTTTTAACAGTGGACCAGACTTTAGAGATAGATGTTTCAGAATTTATAGTAGAGACAAAGCTTCGCCAGGAGTCTCGTTTGGCTTGTTTGATGGTTCGACGAGCCCTAGCTCTCGCAAGTTTATACTTGCGAAAATTCTCATCACTAATGTGAGTTTTGAAAAGCCTGTAGGCCCTATTTCTCTCACACAGTGCTATGCGGCAATCTGGCGTCCACCAAGGAACTCTATGCTTTGCGCTATCTATCGAAGTCTTAGGAATTGTTGCCGTTGCGGCTTTGAGAATACTATCTTTAATGTTATTTACTTTATCATCAATGGTTTCCCCAACAATTTCAATATTGAGACTCTTTGTGAAGGACACCCAGTCTGCTTTTTTTACGTTAAATTTAGGTGCTGAAGGCTCTTTAACAGTGTCGCTGTTATATTTAATCAAAATAGGAAAATGGTCACTTCCCAAAGAGTCATCAATAGGTAGCCACTGGCAAGAAGTGGCAATTGATGGGGAGACCAGAGATAGGTCAAGGACGCTAAAATTACCGGTATTATCATCAACTCTCGTCGGACTACCGTCGTTCAAAAGAACCAAACCGGAATTACTGATAAGCCTAGCCATATGTTCCCCCTTCCTGTCATCCCGCAGGGAACCCCATAACGTATGATGTGCATTAAAATCACCTACAATTAATTTTCTACAGGGCAGACTGTCCTGCAGATCAAAAACATCATCATAAGTTACTGTATCAGGAGGACAGTAGACAGAACAGACAGTCAGGTAGGTACCACCGAATTTCACTCTGCAGGCGACAGACTCCAGAGGGAAATTAGATGGCACCTCAGTGAAAGGGAGGGAACGGCGGATGTAGAGAGCTACCCCACCTCCCCACCTCCCGTTTCGATCCTTCCTAATTAACTCGTAGTTCCGAAGCTGGATAACCTCGTCTTCAACCCGGTTATCCAGATGAGTTTCCTGATGGGCAATAATATCGGCAGCGTAAGTACAGGCCAAAAGTTTAAGTTCATTTAATCTACTTCTAAGACTTCGACAGTTCCATTGTACTATGGTCAGCGCGAAGATTATCGTGGTTTACGGGGTTTTGGAGGGCCGTGTTCGTCCTGGCGAACCTTTTTGTGCTGGGAAGGAGTACCCTCCTCTTCCTCAGCACTTCCCGGGGACCTCCCACGGGATGGTTTGGAGATGATAGTCTCCATTGCCTGTGCCTCTCCACGAGTCACAGATCCAGACCTCGAGCAGCTCGACGCACGACGAGCTGTCTGAGTCCCAGATACATGCTTCGTGGGAGTCACCTGAGCGAGAACATGAGATTGAGATTGTTTTATCTTTGCGGTTTCGTTTGCCTTGTGGGGTTTCTGTTTCTGTTGTTGGTTTGATTCAACAAGTTGTGCAACTAATTCTTTTAGTTCAACTACTGTAGTTTCCAAACTATTTACTTTATCATTTAATGCTTGATTTTCTTTTTCTTTGGCCTTAAGAAGTTCCAAGAGGTCATTTACGGCAGGAGCATTAGATGAGCCAGCTACAGCTCCGGCGTAGGATACGGTGGGAACCTGGGTAACCCCCTCCACCTTCCTCTTTGCCTCACCATAACCGACATCATGAGCCTTCATGTATGCCATTGTTTCGGTCTCCACAATCAGACTTCTGCAGATACCTGCACCTGCCTGGTGGGGGCCGCCACAATTGGCACACTTGAATACTGTCTCTGAACATAAATTCGTCTCGTGACTTCCGGCACATTTACCACAAATGAATTCACCTGAATCTCTAGTGAAACACCTCAATGCTGTAGCCTATGTCCGAATTTTTGGCACCTGAAACAACGCATGGGTTTCTGAATATAAGGTCTAACGTGAACAATTTCGTATCCAATTTTAACTGTATCCGGTATCTGAGCAGCAGCAAAAGTCATGAAAACTAGGCCAAATTTCTCTCTCTTGTTCTCTCTCAACCTGGTCATACTTTGTACTTCCACTACGCCCTGGTCCTTCATCCCGTCAAGAATGTCTGCATCATCCAGGTCAGCCAAATCCCTATGGAATATGACGCCCTTACAAGTATTTGGCCCAACTGGAATGGTGGTTTTCACCTTGAAAGTATGAATCTGCGTCAGTTTAAGTAAATCCTTAACCTGGGAAGAGTTGAGCACTTTAACCAGGAGACTACCATCTCGCAATTTCTTAGCAAATTCCAGACTGCCACCCACCTGACCATCAAGGACCTTTTTGATGATAAATGGGTTAACAGTCTTCAGAGATTGAGATTCATCAACACAACGTACATTCACGTAACGAGCATTCAGGGAAGGAATATCTATATCAGGTCGCCTTTGTCTGTCAGCCGTAGGGGTTCCAATATTGTCTGCCTTAGTCTTAGGATGGTCATTGGTCGTCAGCCTCCCTCCTTGAGGAGGAGGAAGGCTAGTCGAGGGATCAGCCATTCGGGACATCGGACTAGGTCCGAGCCCTCTCCACTCACCCTTTCCTAACTCCCTTAACTATTGTATCAACCCCCTAAAATAAGGACAATAATTTAGGGAAAAATAAAAGTAACCTCACTCAACCCTCCCTAGTGGTAGCCTGGCGGCGTACTCCAGTACCAGCTAGGGGATCGGAGCTAGTGCGGAAGGAACTTTCCCACCACCGAACCTGCCTAATGCGAGGGGTGGTGTAGTCAGAACCCACCTCCCAAGCGAATACCGTTGCTCAGAAATATGAGACAACCGTAGGCCCAGGAGGTCGCGGAAAATATGGAAGAAAAAGAGTAGTTCGAGAAAAAGAGGTGCCCAAATGACACACCAGACTACTGGGCCCCACTACCACAGGGATTACCCCTGAAGCAGTGAGTGCTGCGGGTCTGGTGTAGGGAACAACTATCTACTAGCTAGCATGCACTACATGATGTCCTCAAGCAAAGACAAAACACAGAAGGTGCACAATAGCAGTGCAGCAAAACGCTGCAAATTACGTTACTATTTTACTTTACAAAAGCAAAGAGACAACAGAGTATTGCTGGCAAGAGGCCTCGGAACCCAAGGTAGCTCAAACGGACAATACGTGGAAACTGTTGGCGCTATGCAGAGAACGAGGACGAGGTCTGAACTGCACAGAGTCTGGACGCATAATCTGTAAGGGAAAACTACCTTATTTGCTTAAGTGTCAATCTAATGGGTTCATTATACCATCCAGTTCATTTTCATATGATTCGGAGTCTATATCTGTTTCATATTTTCTAGCTCATGCTGTATTGTTTGTCAGTCTCGACTCCAAACCAAGCCAACGTCATGGACTGCTTCCTTCAACAACGGACAGAGCAGACTGAGACTCCAGAGCTCTCACACCTCCACCTTCTCTGTCCTCCACCAGAGACTACTCTTCGGGTTGTCACGGTCACTGGGCCGTTTCCGTGTCACACCTACTTATTCTATGTACTCAAGTGTACAAAGTGTGGTCTGAGCGTCGCTCCCATATTGTGTAGCCTACCCTGCTGCTACCACCTTGAAGAGTCGTGTTCACCTCTGGACTTATTGTGCTATAAGTGACGAATGTTAATTGTGTGTGACTTATTGCTGTACCAGTGGCGAGTGTTATTTGTGGGTGGAGTGTCTTGTGACTTGTTTATAACGTTGATTAAAGGTGGGAATTGTTTTTACTCTTGGACTTCCATTCTCCTCGGGACTTGGTGGGTGATGTTATTGAGTGGGATATCTGGTGCAATACAGAGGAGTACTCTGTCCAAACTCCATCTCTACGGCTCACCAACCTTTCCTCTACAACGTGTCTGTATATACAAGAGAATATAATAATATGATAGTGTATAAAACAAAATGATAAAGGATGGCCTGTAATCTCCCCAAACCTTTCTACTCTTACAGGTCAGCTGTTAGTCTGTTCAAACCCAAAGCAGCAAACTTTCGGATCTCGTCCCTCCATTTATAAGAGACTTTTTGGGGTGAGGTGGGTGAAGGGTGGACGACATAAAAAAAGATTGAAGAACACTCGGACTGACTGAGAATTCCAAATTAGGCTCGGGTACAGACTGAGAAATCGGCCCTAAGTAGTAGGCCTAGTAGTAGTAGTAGTAGTAGTGGTGGTGCCGTAAAAGAAGGTTATATAATGGTAAGAAAAACCCACGTATATTTTCAAATGACATAATCATAGCTTCGATTAATACAACATTTTGGGAGAACAAGCATGAAATAAATAAAAGGATTGATGGAAATAGATGAAAGGAAATAGAAAGAGGAGGGACAGTAAGTACAAAGGAAATAAAAAAAACCACAGGAAGGACATAATTATACAGTAGCCTAAACACGAAGGAAATAAAAGGATAGAAAGGACAGTAAACATGAAGGAAATAAAAGGATAGAAAGGACAATAAACACTAAGGAAATAAAAGAATAGTAGGAGTGACAGTAAACAAGACAAAAAAGGAAACAAAAGGATAGGAGGGACAATAAACAAAAAATAAAATATAAAGATGGAAGGGAATTGGAGAAAATAAATAGAAGAATATGAGGGACAACTGCATAAATAAAGTGCACTATATACAACATAATCAATTAATGGTAGTTTTATTGAAGAACAATAATGATAACTGATGTATTTTATTTAGCAACATAAATTTAAAAGAATAAAATAAATGCTCAGTTAATTTAGGGGAGAATATACCGTAGGTTAGTAGGTACTCACTCGTGATACATAATTTCTGACCAGAGTGTGAGGAGCAGAAAGCTTTGAATCGCCTGGTATTGCTCATTTTCCCACTTAATAGAACACATATAGAGGCTGAGTTCGAATGCAGCTAGGGTGTGTGTGTGTGTGTGTGTGTGGTGCCTACCGTTCGTCTCTGGTCAGGGATTATGTATCATGAGTGTACAATGGAGTGTCTTAATTGATTCCTCTAAAGCAGTGGTTCCCAACCTTTTTCAACTTGTTACCCAATTTAGCATGTCACATTAAGCATGTTACCCCTTCACAAAATATTGTCAACATTGATATATATGGCTAAACTAAAACACAAGTGATAATGTCTTTTATTTATTGTATTAGTACATTTTGCATCTCAATAATCATGACTAACCAAAGATGTCAAGAGCATCAGTGAGATGATTGGAGTTGCATATTTGAAGCTAATTGAGGAATTCACCCCTCCATTACCCCCGAAAAATTGCAAAATTACCCCCTGGGAGTAATTTACTCCCAGGTTGGGAACCACTGCTCTAAAGTATATAATATCAGCAGGAAACAGCAGAACACCAATGAATAAAATAATGGTATATCCTCATTACACCGCCCCACCCCGGTGCCGGATATTTATTTATTTATTTATTTATCTGTTCGTGTGTTTGTTTATGGTCTAGCGTCCACAGGTTTAGCCGTATGATGTTAATTTTTTTCTATTTATATTCATCATAAAACAAAATGATTAACTTTTGGGCAAAATCGGTCGAAGGTCAAGATCACAAAAAAATAAAGATAGCAAAGGGCGAGTGGTCGCAGTGGTGGTGGAAATGATCTTTATTGAAGGGCGGTGTTGGCATCGAATGATGTCTTGTTCGTTGCTTGGAATGGCTTTGGGGGAATAATTTGCACCAGATTTACCAACAAAAACAATAGTGTGCTATAATTTATAATTCCTTTTAGGAGGACCCTATGATCATGTATGAGACTTGGGTGGCTTCTGATTCCTCCTGACCATGCCACGAAACGAGCACCTTCAATATATAGGTGTGTGTGAGTGTGTGTTTGTTTCGTGGCAATTACTTGAAGGACTCACTAACCTCCAAATTTCTGACTACATCACAGGGTCACCCCCCTAACGGGAACCGCCTTGCCGAGGTGGGGGGGCTTGTGTGTCTCTGAGACCTGGCGAGCTAGACTAGAGGGGGCTCCGGCCCCTGCTCTGCCCCGATATCGGGGAGAGAGGGCTTCCCATGCTAGGAAGGTCGCCAGTGAGAGACCAGACTAAATAGTTCCCATCTTTCAGTTCTTCAACTGTTCCCTCTTTTCATTTTATTTCCTTCCTGCTTGCTGTCACACCTTTCTCTCTATCACATTTTTCTGGCGCTGTAGGACCTCCATGTTGCGGGCCTAATACTCATCAATCAATCAATCATCACAGGGTCACTTAATTAAATAATCATACTTAGTCATTAAATAATCATAATCATAATATCATATTTATTTCTTCACTTTCCAATTTTATGAGTGTAAATTTATAGTCTGTATTGCCTTCCTTAAAAAAAAGTTGTGTTGGGTTTGGTTAGGTTAGGTTGATTTGGGTTAGGTTAAATTGTGTTGTGTTAGGTTAGATTGGGTTGTGTTTGGTTGTGTTAGGTTAGATTGGGTTGTGTTCGGTTGGGTTATGTTGGATTTGGTTAGATTAGGTTAGGTTGTGTTGTCTTGGGTAAGGTTAGGTTAGGTTGTGTTGTCTTGGGTTAGGTTAGGTTAGGTTGGATTGTATTAGGTTAGGTTAGGTTAGGTTGTGTTGTGTTGGGTTAGGTTAGGATATAGGTTGGGTTATGTCGAGTTAGATTAGGTTAGGTTATTTAATAAAAAACATAGGTGAATATTAAAGTTTGTATTATTCTACTAACATTAGCGTATAATATAATAATTGTAGAGGGAATAACATGAGTTTATGCTAGGAAACAGACACCCTCAATAGGACTAATAGAGATTCGTCTGTTTCGTGGCAAAGTTTAATTGGAGGAATCAGTATCATCCAATTTACCAACAAGTTAATTTCCCTTTAACTATATATAACATTGAACAAAATAATACGTATAGTAGTATTTAATTAAGATGTACAGTATAGGAATGATATATTGAATAACCCACTGTTCACTTCCTTCCTTCCTTCCTTCCTTCCTTCCTTCGATCCTTTCTATCTTTCCCATTATCCTTCCTTCCTTCCTTCCTTCCTACTTTCCAAATATCCTTCCTTCCCATCTTTCTTTCTTCTTCTTCTTTTCTTCCGTTCCACACTCCTCTTCTACCTTCCTTCCTTCCTTCCTATCTTTCCATATTATAATTATGTCCAGCAGATATAAATTAACACCAACATTTTCCATCCATCGTGCAAATAAATCAGTATCACATCAATATAATAATAATACAACAACACCTTATGTCAACTCAACCCCCTCAAGGCCTCAACTATTATTATTATTATGAGGTGCTGCAAAATCACACATGTGCTGTTCTTTATTACCAAGATATTTACTACGATGGTAGGAAAGTGTTGTGGTGGATATTGGATTGTGGGTGTGCATAATAGAGGGTGACGCGACGTTGTGTGGTGTGGTGTGGTGTTTACAAAGTATCAGCTGAACCAACCTAAACTCAAACATGTTTATATAACTAGTTAGACAAACACAGTACAATGAAGGTGGGAATGCTATCACCACCATTCGACAACCACTATCATCACTACCATCACCACCATCACCATCACCACCAACACCAACACCATCACTATTAATTAACCCCACTCAATAATGACACAGTATAATTATTATGTGTAGTTAATTAAGCAACCATACTGAAGGGAAGGAATCCACCACCACCACCACCACCACCATTACCACAGTTAACAATATTCTTACATCTCCCATCCCTGGTTCGAGTCTGGCAGTGTCCACACCCTAAAGATGGAGGTTGTATGATGCCCACGATGTACTTGGGGGTTGAGCGTTTGAAAGGGTTGAACGGAATTTTGGTGGGTAGAAAGGTGTCGCCATTAGATCTCCTGTCTCTCTTGAAAAGAAAGCTGAAGGGATTGTTGTTGTTGTTGTTGTTGCTGTTGCGTCCCTCGGCCTTCGTCACCATCATCACCACCATCAGCGCCGTCACCGTCACACACACAGTCAAGGTCTTCATTTTGGTTTCTCTCTGTCTGTCTTTCTGTGGCGTGACTTTACCCACAAACAAACAAACTGTTTGACCAAGTACCGTGAAGTTTTTAGCAGGCAGGCAGGCTATTACTAGAGTGTCTGTCTGTGTGTGTTTTTGTTTATTTCTCTTGTCTCCTGTCTTCGCTTCACACTATCACTAGGGTAGCAGATCACACTGTGAATTAATGTGTCCCTCGGAGTGAAGAGTGTGTGTGTGTATATGACGAGGACAAGAGGCTGACTGAGGGTGAGGGATGCTCTGCCTCCGCTACCAGCCTACCAGCTATTATATATACAACTCCAATGCAATGATGACTCAGCGCACGGATGAGAGAGAGAGAGAGAGAGAGAGAGAGAGAGAGAGAGAGAGAGAGACGGAGGGGAGGAGGGAGAGAGAAGATGGAGGAGGAAAAAAGATGACTACATGGATAACTTAAATATGAGAGAGAGAGAGAGAGAGAGAGAGAGAGAGTGTGTGTGTTTCTGTGAAAATCTCTCTTTATCTCTCTCTCACACATACAGGATACATACATGGTGTGATTCATAGGTGAAGGTATAATAACGTAAAGGTGGTAATTATTAGAGGTGTGGGTGGATGTGGTGGGAAGAGGATGGAGACGGCTGGCCATTCTTTGATAATTTGTCTTGTGATTGGTACAGCCAGCACCTCCAGTAAGCGCGTCCCTCTTGTGAAGTCCTTGTTACAGTAATTACATTTTAAAAAAGGCGAATTCACTTCCGCCATGGCTATGATCCCGAAGAGCTTGGCGGGGGGGGGGGGGGGGAGGAGGAATGATGGACCAATGAGGGACGCGCTTACTGGAGGTGACCAATCACAAGACAAATTATCAAAGAATGGCCAGCTGTCTCCATCCGCTTCCGATGTGGTGGGTTGGTGGGTTAGATGGTGGGTTGGTGGGTTGGTGGGTGAGTTGATTGGATGATGAAGGGGTTGACTGGTTAATGGGTTGGCTGGTTGATTAATACTGAATGGGTCCGTTTTGTATGTAAGCCCGTGAAGTGAAGTATGTGCAAACCAAGTGGGTTGCCAGGCGTACGATAAAAGTGAAGTATGTGTAAATAAGTAATTAGTGGGGTGTTTTTTGTGACGAAAATGCCCTCTGTCCCCCCTCACTGTCACGTACTTTCCGTGTGAATTCCTGGCGTTGTAGGTGGTCACATGACAATTTGTATAGCATGACACACAAACAGAGTTTTTTCATTTAAATATATAGATATATATAAGGACCCTGTGATCATGTATCAAAATCGGAGGCTTCTGATTTCACCTGACCATTCCACGAAACAAGCTCCTTCTCTATAGGTGTGTGTGTGTGTGTGTGTGTTTCGTGGCAATATTTGAAGAACTCATATATCTCCTGTTTTCTGACTACATCACAGGATTCCTTAACAGAGAGAGAGAGAGAGAGAGAGAGAGAGAGAGAGAGAGAGAGAGAGAGAGAGAGAGAGAGAGAGGGAGAGAGAGAGAGACGTAATGATTGTAATATGAGAGAGAGAGAGAGAGAGAGAGAGAGAGAGAGAGAGAGAGAGAGAGAGAGAGAGAGAGACGACAAAGACTCAAAGAGAATGAAGCCAGCAAGAGAGAGAGAGAGAGAGAGAGAGATAGAGACAGAGAGAGAGAGAGAGAGAGACAAAAGAATAGAGATAGGACCTAATTATGTGTTTATCTATACTGGGAAATGTTCTCATAACAAACAATGATACGAGGCCACAATGAGGGCAGAAACGATTTGGAGTATATCCTTTTGTGAGAGAGAGAGAGAGAGAGAGAGAGAGAGAGAGAGAGAGAGAGAGAGACGACAAAGAGAATGAAGCCAGCAACAGAGAGAGAGAGAGAGAGAGAGAGAGAGAGAGAGAGAGAGAGAGAGACGACAAAGAGAATGAAGCCAGCAAGTGTATGAGAGAGAGAGAGAGAGAGAGAGAAAGAGAGAGAGAGAGATAGAGAGAGAGAGAGAGAGAATGAAGCCAGCAACAGAGAGAGAGAGAGAGAGAGAGAGAGAGAATAGCTTTTATATTTTACCACAATGAATAATCCATTTTAGAAGAATTTTCCAACACATCTTAAATAATAAAAAAATAAATAAAAAAAACATCTTAAATAAGTGGAAATTCTCGTGACTATACAGCACATACATACATACATACATACATACATACATACAGTACATACATACATACATTCAGTACATACAATAAAAGGATTGATTTCACATTCATTCGTTGTGGTT
This sequence comes from Petrolisthes manimaculis, assembly GCA_034508575.1. NCBI lineage: Eukaryota > Metazoa > Arthropoda > Malacostraca > Decapoda > Porcellanidae > Petrolisthes > Petrolisthes manimaculis. The sequence goes on from JAWZYT010004038.1 coordinate 65,855, forward strand.
TGTAAGCACGCAAACGAAAGAATGTTAGAGTTGTAAATTAATGACTTATGGGTGAATTATTTAATGAATTTGTTGGTGAGTAAACTATACAGTGATCATTATTATCTAACTGCTGGATAGATTTTGTGAATGTGGATACTCAAATACTAGTAAAATAATGAAGCCTTATAAGTGTGGTTGGTTGGTTGGTTGGTTGATTGGGAAGCTAATTAACAAACCAATACCACTGTGGAATCGACCCCAAGTGATTACCAACACGTTATGAACACGTTATGAGGAGAGTCAGTGTTTGTGTTAGTATGAAACTTTATGTTAACAATGTTCGTCGCTATATTCACATTGTAACAGTCGGCAAAAAAAGTATTGGAACCATCCTTACTGTACAGGACAACATTAAACACACATACACACACACACATACATCTATACACACATACACACACACATACACATACATACATCTATAGGGAAGGAGCTTGTTTCACGGCATAATAAAAAGTCTCCACAAACATGTAGAGAATAATACTAATAATAATGGCTGGCAATTCACAATTTGAATAATATTATTAGGATATTATTGATGTTTAGGATGTACAGTATTAGGATATTGCTGTTAGGATGTATTAGGGTATTGAAGTTTAGGATGTATTAGGATATTGATGTTTAGGATGTATTAGGATATTGATGTTAGGATGTATTAAGGTATTGATGTTTAGGATGTATTAAGGTATTGATGTTTAGCATGTGATTTTTTTTTAATATTGTGGTCATTGTGTTTTTATGTGGCTTTAATTAAGAGAATTTAGATCTCTGTCAACTGGCTAGACACGAAACAGTTCCTCTTGTCTTGGTTGACAGAACGGGGGTTAGGAACTATTAACAAGGGAAGGAGGGAGGGAATATTCATGTTATTATTATATAAATGTACTCGTTTGATAATATTATAAATAAACGGGTTTATAATGAGTTGAGTATTTCCGTCACTGATATTAACAAATAGACTGTGTTGCTATATAGATATTGGTTCTCAATTCACAACCTGTTAAGATCTTAGTAACACCCGTAGTTTAAACAAATTTGAGGGCCCTTACTGGAGCTCTATGAATTCTCCAAACTACTCCAGGCAACAGATACCCTATTAGAAATACTGAAGGGTTCTGTGGCCTGGATTATTTGGAGGGTTCATAGAGCTCCAGTAAGGGCCCTCAATTTTTTTTAAACTACGGGCCTTAGGGTTAGTCTGAGGTTGGTTATTCATGTGTCTAAATAAGGTAAAGTTACGCTGCCCTTCCGGTGTGTGTTTACGTGATTCATCTTGTCAACTTGGTCTGGTGGTGGACAACAAACAAACAAACAAACAAACAAACTGAGTAAACAAACTGTGTAAAGTTCAAATAACAAATTGTGTAAAGTTCAAGTGATGATCAAAAGTACCCTTGTCATACGTAGGTTAATTGTATATTGTGCTGTTGTTTCCAAATTATAAAACCCTTGACTATGTATGTATGATCCAAGAACAGACACAAGCAGATGTTTTACTGTGTTAATGTATGTACTATTTCACAATCAAACTAGTGGTTAAAGGGGAGGGTATACTTTTGATAGATTACAGTGCCTTGATTCCTCCAAAGTATGCCATGCAGGAAACAGACCCAGATGAAGAAAAATAATGGTATCCTGTTGCCTGGAATAGTTTGGAGGAATCATAATCTCCAAAAATGTCAAAATTATACCCTCCCCTTAAGGCAAACGGACACAATCACATGAACAATAACACAACATGAACAATGACACAACATGAGCTGTACACAACATGAACAATAACACAACATGAGCTGTACACAACATAAACAATAACACAACATAAGCTGTACACAACATAAACAATAACACAACATGAACAATAACACAACATAAACAATAACACAACATAAACAATAACACAACATAAACAATAACACAACATAAACAATAACACAACATAAGCTGTACACAACATAAACAATAACACAACATAAACAATAACACAACATGAACAATAACACAACATAAACAATAACACAACATAAACAATAACACAATATGAGCTGTACACAACATGAACAATAACACAACATGAACAATAACACAACATAAACAATAACACAATATGAGCTGTACACAACATAAACAATAACACAACATGAGCTGTACACAACATGAACAATAACACAACATAAACAATAACACAACATAAACAATAACACAACATAAACAATAACACAACATAAACAATAACACAACATAAGCTGTACACAACATAAACAATAACACAACATAAGCTGTACACAACATGAACAATAACACAACATAAACAATAACACAACATAAACAATAACACAACATAAACAATAACACAACATAAACAATAACACAACATGAGCTGTACACAACATAAACAATAACACAACATAAGCTGTACACAACATGAACAATAACACAACATGAACAATAACACAACATAAACAATAACACAACATAAACAATAACACAACATGAGCTGTACACAACATAAACAATAACACAACATGAACAATAACACAACATAAACAATAACACAACATGAACAATAACACAACATAAACAATAACACAACATAAACAATAACACAACATGAACAATAACACAACATAAGCTGTACACAACATGAACAATAACACAACATGAACAATAACACAACATGAGCTGTACACAACATAAGCTGTACACAACATGAACAATAACACAACATAAACAATAACACAACATGAACAATAACACAACATAAACAATAACACAACATGAGCTGTACACAACATGAACAATAACACAACATAAACAATAACACAACATGAACAATAACACAACATGAACAATAACACAACATGAACAATAACACAACATAAACAATAACACAACATAAACAATAACACAATATGAGCTGTACACAACATGAACAATAACACAACATGAACAATAACACAACATAAACAATAACACAACATGAGCTGTACACAACATAAACAATAACACAACATGAACAATAACACAACATGAACAATAACACAACATGAGCTGTACACAACATAAACAATAACACAACATGAACAATAACACAACATGAGCTGTACACAACATAAACAATAACACAACATGAGCTGTACACAACATAAACAATAACACAACATAAACAATAACACAACATGAACAATAACACAACATGAACAATAACACAACATAAACAATAACACAACATAAACTCTACACAACATACTTGAGTACAGGTGGTCGTGGAATAAACAGATAGAGGCACGTGCGCTTCTTGTCCAACGTCTGACGGTCTGAGGCGAGACTCACACACCACCAAGTTTCATTAGAGTTACTAAGTTGTGTGAAATGTTCTCCATTCACTCGTTTCGAACACACTATAATAGACTCCTAAATGTTGTCTGCTCGTTTCATTGTTTTTGTTTTTCTATGTTGGGAGGTTCGTCAGTTGCAACAAGCATCATGATGTATGTATGTATGTATGTATGTATGTATGTATGTACCGTCACGAAGAAATCCTGCACAAAATGAACGAAACTGAACGAAAGTTATAAATATACTGTTGTTGTTGTTGTTGTTGTTGTTGTTGTTAAGAATAATAGTTTAGTTGTTGTTGTTGTTGTTGTAGTTTGGAAAAATCAAAATCTTTCGTTCAGGGAGTAATAATACACTATTTGATATATTTTGGAGTGCCTTGATTCCTCCAAAGTATGCCAGGAAACGGAGCTGAAATAACAATTATAATGGTGGCCTGTTGTTGCTTGGAATAGTTTGGAGGAATCACTCTGCTCCATTTTTAATTAAACAAGAACAATGAAGGGTGAAATAAGGGTAATAGTATAATTCATTAACTTTTATTTATTCATGTGTATTTATTCATTCATTTATTGTATATATTTGTTAATTTATTTTGTTTATTAATTCAGTTATTTATACTTTGCATTTTTACACTGCCAATATGACGAACATACACACACACATTCCAAGAAAATGACACACACACACACAGAAAATGACACACACACACACTCAGAGAAACGGACACATACACACAGAAAAGGACACACACACACAGAAAGGACACACACACACACACACACACGGAAAAGGACACACACACACACTCAGAGAAAAGGATACACACACACACATATATATATAAACACACAGATGCACACACACACAGAAAAGGATACACACACACACTCAGAGAAAAGGACACACACACACACACACACACACACACACACACACACATTCAGAGAAAAGGATACACACACACACACACAAACATATAAAAACACAGATGCACATACACAGAAAAGGATACATACACACACACACATACTCAGAAAAAAGGAAACACACACACACACAAACATATAAACACACAGATGCACATATACAGAAAAGGATACATACACACACACACATACTCAGAGAAAAGGAAGCACACACATATATATAAACACACACACACACACACACACACATACTCAGAAAAAAGGAAACACACACACATATATAAACACACAGACACACACACACACACACATACTCAGAAAAAAGGAAACACACACACACATACACAAAAGGATACACAAACACACACACATACTCAGAAAAAAGGAAACACACACACATATATAAACACACAGACACACACACACACACACATTCAGAGAAAAGGATACACACACACACACAAACATATAAACACACAGATGCACACACACAGAAAAAGATACACAAACACACACACACATACACAAAAGGATACACAAACACACACACATACTCAGAGAAAAGGACACAAACACACACACATACACATACTCAGAAAAAAGGATACACACACACACACACACTCAGAGAAAAGGACACACACACACACACAAATACACACACACACACACATATATAAACACACACACACACACACACACACACACACACACACACACACATTAAGTCCTACCATGAGAGCAGTTATAGTCAACAACACACTTGCCTTCCTCGTTCCTCACTTGACATTTGTTTGGACAGTCACGTAATGGTGTTATTGTTATGCTCTCTGTAGAAAAGGGGGGTGGGGAAGAGGGGGGAGAAGGTGGGGGACAAGGAGATGGGGGTGAGGGTGATGGTGGGGGAGAATGAGGTGGGGAAGAGGGAGAGGAAGGGAGAGATGGAGGTGGTGGTGGTGATAAGGGAGAAGGAAGAGAGGGTGAAGGCGACGCAGAAGTAGGCCATGAAGGGGCGTCAATGCTGTTAAACTCCACCACCTCCTCCTCCACCATCTCCATCTCCACCTCCTCCTCCACCTCCACAGCAGCAGACTCCGCCAAGGCCCGGGCTGCTGGAGCAAAGGCTGGGAAGGCGCTGAAGAAGGCCAGGGTGGAGTCTCTGTCCTTGGCCATCAGACACACCAGGTCCAGACGACACCTGCCAGAGACGTCGACGAAGGTGCAGTGGCCGAGGCAAGGGGGCGAGATCAGTCTGAAGGCCCTTACCACTTCTTCCACTCCTTCTTCCACTTCCACTCCTTTTTTTTCGACTTCCACTCCTCCATCTTCTTCTTCCACTACTTTTTTTTCGACTTCCACTCTTCCTTCTTCGTCTTCCACTCCTCCTTCTTCGACTTCCACTCCTTCTTCGTCTTCCACTCCTCCTTCTTCGACTTCCACTCCTCCTTCTTCTTCCACTCCTCCTTCTTCGACTTCCACTCCTTCTTCTTCGTCTTCCACTCCTTTTTTATCTTCGACTCTCACTTCTTTTTCTTCTTTGTGACTTGGCTTTCGTGGCATCTTCTCTTGGGTAAATTCTCCGTCACACGATGATATTAATTCCGACTCCTTGCCTGATACTATGTTGGTGCATGTCTCTGCTTCTGTCTCCTTCCTCACCTTCCTTATGGATGTTGTTATGTCCCCCACGCCTTCCAGTTCCAGTTCCAAGTTTTCCAGGCTTTCTTTATTTTCCAGTGACCTCAACTCCTCATTTTCTTCAGCGTCTGATGTGTGGAGGAGAGAAGCGGAGTAAGCGGAGGAGGAAGACGATAAAGATGATGATAATGATGGAGGAAGTGAAAGAAAAGATGACGGAAGAGGAGAAGGAGCGGTTTCCAGAAGACAGGTGAGGTCCAGTTTACACCGATCGTCCTTCAGTCTGACCTCACAGGTGTTGGGACATTCCAGAGGCGGGGATGTGATGATGAACGAGGCGGGGGGGTATGTTGGGAAATCCTCTATAATTATTTCCCCTGTTGTTGGTGTTGTTGTTGTTGTTGTTGTGGTTGTTGTTGGGTCATCTGTTATTGTTGTTATTGTTGTGTCTTTTGTTATTGTTGTTATTGTTGTGTCTTCTGTTATTGTTGGGTCTTTTGTTGTTGTTGGGTCTTTTCTTGTTGTTGTGGGTGGGTTTTCTATTGTTGTTGTTGTTGTGAGTGGGCCTTCTGTTGTTGTTGTTGTTCCCGTTGTTGTGTCTAGTTCTGTTATCTTTTTCTGCAGTTGTTGACCCCCTACTGCAGCGCCTTCTACGAGTATGACCACCACAACCACAACCACGACACCGACACAGATAC